>JAYXIM010041452.1:0-14192 GCA_037575425.1 Anastrepha fraterculus | reverse complement strand
CATCTTGGCAGCGCTGGAATAGAGCTACCTAAATTTCCATTTGTATGTACTGAGTTAAACTGCAATTAGCGGGGTCCAGTACCTTAGCCATAATCGTAACCATAGCAATCAGCTGTTCCGATCAAACATATGGGCAGCATTGTAATCGATTATAGATGCCGTACCATAATGCCATAACCATAACCGTAGCCGTATGTGTATTTTAAATTGTGGTTTTTCTCCGTAACCATAAGTAGCTGCGAAATACTTTGGATTTGTATTCATATTTGCGACAAAAATTTGAAAATTAGTAGTGAGCGACGAAAAATTAATTAGCTTAGTGGAAAATTACACGTATTTTTAGGACAAAATGCAAATGTTGTAATTAATTCTACTTCAATATCAGTCACGTATGGTTACGTCACGACTTAATCGGCGAATGCTGAAATGTTGTGGCTATGGTTATGGGTACGCCTATGGCGGTATAGCTACGGCACCACCACCACTAATTGCAGCTTTATACCAGTTTTATCAGTTTTACTCGCTAGCGGCGAATCATGCTCGATAACTTTCAGCTGTGCGCACTATACGAGCATTAAGGCCGGCGGGCCAATTAAAAGGTCAAAAAAATCGATTTTTTTTTTCCTGAAATCAATAGCTTAGATATTCAAGAACATGAGACACAAATTTTCAGAGTTAAATTCCAAGTATTTGCAGAGCTACAGAGCCGAGCGTAGTGCGGCGTCGAGCAACCGTGCGCTTACTTTGAAACTTTGAAGCGCGTTTTCTCGGCTTTTCATTTTCACGATTTTACCTAATTTATGTACACGATTGCAAAAAAACTAAACGAGCTATCCATTTCATTCAAAATGCGTTATCTTCAGTATTGTTTTCTCTTCTATGTGAACTAAAAAAAACATCCAAAAACTTTTTTTAAGCGAGTTTTTTACCCAGTTGAAGAGTTTTTTTTTCCTTGAAAAACCACTTTTTTTTCTACATTCCCCAAAAATTCGAATTTTACGTGTTTCTCCCAATTTTCTTAGTTCACATCGAAGATAATTACATCAAAATTAATAATCCTTTTTTTTTTGTTTTGAGATGAAAATTGCAAGTTGTATCTTGTACACAAGTTGGATACTTCAGTGGCAAGGCGCTCTGGGAATCTATTGATAACTCGGCTTACAATATATTGTTGGAGATTGTACAAATTTTTTTTTTTAGTTCAAATATATATTAAACTATCCCCAAAACTTCATTTGGCTAATTGTTTTTTTTCTCATCCTACAACGCTTCGCGAAAACTACTGAATTTAGGACATCTAATTGGCCCGCCGGCCTTAAAACGTATTGTTTTAACCAATAAATAAACAGTTTATGCACACATTTCACAAATTGATGTACAAATTGCACAGAAAGCGATTCTCTTCTACCGAACTGAGACCGTAATTTTCTTGCAGTTTCCACACGTTGATGTTGACCTAACTTTCTGTCTTTAATACCCATGTGTTTTAGTTGACACATTAAAAGTAATCAATGGTTCAAGTTTCAAATGTTGGACAGCCCACCCTATACACCTGCATGTGCGTGTGATTATTGCAGCACATCAGTCGACGTGCAATGAGAGCGAGTCTCACTACCAACCGCCCGCCACCGCATCAACAAGTGCAGCAAAACTCAAATACGTTAAAAAACAAAGTAAAACTGTATTATAGAAATTCCACTCCTCTCCGCCTTCAATCAAACGTTACAACAGCTAGTGCAAGTTGGCAATAAAATAACAATAAAAAATATAAACCTGCAAGTTTTTTGGTAAAATTTTACGTATGCCAATTTCGAAAGCAAAAGGTGGATGTACTTTGCAATTCAAGGCTTGAAAAATGTGGAATAGTTGCATCAAACGACGTATGTGTCTGTATGTGTAGTGAATAAATAAGCATTTCAATACGTATGTTTGTATATACATACGTATGTATATAATATATGTACGTATGTATATAATATATGTACGTATGTATATATGTATATATATAATTGGCGCATACAACCTTTTTGGGTGTTTGACCGAGCTCCTTCTCCTATTTGTGGCTGTGCGTCTTGATGTTGTTCCACCAATGCAGGGACCTACAGTTTTAAGCCGTTTCCGAACGGCAAACGGCAGATATATTTATGAGGAGCTTTTTCATGGCAGAAATACACTCGGAGGTTTTCCATTGCCTGCCGAGAGGCGACCGCTATTAGAAAATCTTTTTCTTAATTTTGGTGTTTCACCGAGATTCGTCGTATCTGAGTTCCGAATGGTAGTCACGCACCTACCCATTCGGCTACGGCGGCCTAGAAAATTGAGGTCTCAGCCTTTAAGTGAAAAAAACCGAAAAAAGCTTTTAAAATTCGCAACCAAGTGCATTGATTGTATCAACGAGTTTCAATCAAAAATAATATTTAGTGATGATACTAAATTTAACATTTTTGGGCCAGATTGTTCAATAAGTTCAGTTATGCAAGGTGGTGGCAATGTAATGTTGTGAAGATACATGAGAGGAAACGGTGTCGGTAACATGCAATTTATTAGTGATAAAATGGACCATCGGCCTCATATATAAATATTTAAGGCGAATTTGAGTGCTAGCGCCAATAAACCTGGGCTTTCAGGTCATTACATCATCTTCCAGCAAAATAACTACCCAAAGCATACAGCTCACAATTAGTTTGGGGAAAAAGAAATTCATTATTTTCATGGTAGATGGTTGTAGTCGATTAAACAGTTTAAAGTTTTTGCTCGTTGTCAATTTCACACTAAAAATCGATCGACCATAAAACAGTTTTAAACCATTTGCGCAAAACATGTACGCAAAAATAATGGATTTCTTTTGCTCTAAAAATATTTATATATAGATTTATAGTTTTGCAACGCAGTGTAATTACATGCTTTTGAACATTGCTTCAACGAATAAACACGCACGTAAGCAATGTACTTGCGTACGTCCTTCGAGAAGTGTACCGACATTAAAATGACCTGATGTAACCCAACCCAAGCTGTGCAGCAGCAAACAATCAAAGAACAAACGAACCGGCAAACTAACAGACATAACCGCCAACCGCCATTGTCAGCCACTCAGTTCGTTAGTCAGTCAGTCAATTTGTTAGCCTAGTCAGCAAGGCAACAAGAAGATTACACCTCAGTCGGAGAGTGAAAAACAACTAAGGCCCACAAGCGTCAAACGACGGCAATGAGCGACGATGACGGCAACGGCGTCTAATCTAAACGGCACATTGAAGTGCATACAAGCAGAACGCAGCGGATACAAGTCACACGCCACCCACTTACACCTCTCCTTTTACTACCAAACTAAAACTATTGCATTCTCAGAAAGTGAGCAGAGCACTCTAGCGGCATTTCTCAGTATAAGTAGGTATTTTACTCTACACAAAAGAGAAGTGTACAAATTGTTCGAGCTCGGCTGGGTATAACGAATGGAAGGGAAGTGTTGACGTACTCTAGGTGAATGAATGACGGGCGGACGCCCAGGCGAGCAGTTCGCGGCAGCTGGCGTTTACAACTTATCGCAACTAAACTAAACTATTCACTGCAAAAAAAAAAAAAATTAAAGTGAAAGGGGCCGACAAATAGAAAGCTAAGCAGCAGGACAAACAGCGTCGCAAACGCGAGGGCTAAGCGCTGAAAGAGTAATGCTACGAAAACGTTAAGTATTGTTGACGTCGAAGAGCGTAGCAAACTGTGCAAAATGAGAGCAAAGTAAATTAGAGGATACTGCGAGCATTATGGAGGCGTAAGAGGCATATTGTAAATAACAATAACAAAACCTTTTATATTTTACCATATTAAATTTTCTTTATTTCAGTCTTATGCGCTAAGCAACAACAAAGGCATCAATTAAGGTCACATGCACAGCAATAGACGTACAAGTACTTTTGTTTGTATCTATGTATGCGTGTACACATGTATGTATGTATGTGGCATGATGGGTAATGAAAGGCGAATGCACTGCCTTCAGCGCAATATTTTCAAGACAATTTAAAATGGCTGAAAAAAATTCGAATAGTTTTATTGCTTAGTTGCAAGAAAATAAATGTTTTCAGCCATTATCAAATCATCATCACCAAAAAAGGACGGAATTTCAGACTTATAATATTATATTAAAAAAAAATACAATGGCGTGCATTTATTACATGGAGAAAATACGAAAGACCGTCAGGAAAAGTTATCAGACAGAAAACAGTGATTTTAATTAACCTCAAATTGGAACTTTATTTTATTCGAATTTAATGGTCTCTACAAACTGCTTACCCAATTTTTTTTTTTTGATTCTGATTAAAAATGTTTTAAATTACATTTTGATTACAAATTTTAAAATTTGATGAAAACTTGTCGAAATAGGCAGTACAATTGTGGTACATGTACGGAAAGTGTGAATATATGTATATATGTATGTATGTATGTATTTACAAAAATCCTAATAGTCAAAAAAAGAACAAATAAAATAAATGCTAGAAACAAAAATATAGACAAAAGTTTTAAGAAGAAGTGAGAAAATACACTGTAAAACAAGGGAAGATAAGGAAGGAAGAAAAATTAATTTTCCGAAAAGGTTATTTTTTCATTTAAAAATGCCCAGGCTCAAATCACTTATTGTTTCTTCTACAGTTCCTCATACAATTATCGACGAACTAGAATTAAAAATCGACAAAAAAAACTTCTTCCTTGATGCTATCTCCTAAATTTGTTCCATGACCAAAAAATTTAGACTTTTATTTATTTAATACCTTTGCGCAGGCTTTCGCGAATTTTGTAAGATCCCAATCCGGTAAATTTACAATTCCTAAAAATCAATTATCTTCTTTGTGGAATGAATCAATTAATTCACTAATATAATTATCACTGTATTGGTCAAATTTTATTTTAGTTTTAGCTCATTTTACTTGTTTTTTCATCAATAAATGGTTTTTTTTGTACACTAAGTCGATAATCAGTAAGAACCGTTGTGAGTTTGACTAAAATTACTTACTTTCTTATAAAAAATAATTAAAAAATTACTTCAAAATAAATAAAAAATGACTAAAAATTTAATAAAAAATGACTAAAAATTAAATAAATAAATAAATATTTTCTCGTGCTGTTAACGCTTTGAAAATCACCACTGAATTTTCTTGGAAAAAATCATCTCTCCGCAAAATTTGGTATAAAATGTTGACAGCTCAATTATTTATCGATATTATGTAATCTCTTTCTATAATTTCCAACAACTTGTAACCTATTTTTATATGGAACTCGATTTCATCCAAAACATTGTTTGCAATCCCAATCTCTTATCAACAAACAGTGATGGCAAGGCAAACCTTCCAAGTGCATTTAAAACATGTAAGAGTTCTTTATAAAAGCCATCTTATTGGAGACTGCGTGGAACTGTCAAAATGTTAATTAATATGCAAATAAGAAAGAAACCTTTTTCAACAGACATTGGCTCTTAAGGGGGGGTAACGTTAATTCATGGAAAAAAAGGCACATTTTTATGATTTTTTTTTGATGACACAGTTAAAATTTATTCGTCAAATCTTTTACTACATAAAACTATAGCATTTGAAGTATATTTTGTGAAATTTTCATCCAAAAATATTTAAAAATACGGCAATGGCAGAAATTATTCGGACGCATCTCAAAAAAAAGTAGTATTGCGGTGCCCCTCATAACTCGGTGTTAAATCATCTGAAATCGAAAAACCAAAGTTATTTCGTTAGATAATCGTTTTCTCCGGGTAACGCCGAGAGGGTTTTTTGAAATTAAAAATTTTTCGATTTTTGGGAACACGTTAAAGTCAAAAACACGATTTTCGCGTAAAAAATTGGTGAATTAGTTACCGTAAAAACAAAAGTATCAACAAATTCGAAAAAAACTCTTCGGCGTTACCTTGTAAAACATCTACAGAAAAAGTGTTCCAAATTTCAAAAGGATCGGTGCAGTAGTTTCAAAGTTATGAGGGGCACCGACTTTGAAAACGTTAGTTGTGGGGAAAACGCTTTAAAGTACAAATGGCACGCGGTTGAGCCAGGTAGGTAGCAACACTTACATGGCTGTATCTTTGTAAGTTTTGCTCCGATTCATCTAAAATTTTCACAGAATATTCTTGAAAGGTTCTTCATTTAAAAAACCAAATAAAAAAAAAATGCAAAAATAAAAATTTAAAAACGTTACCCCCCCTTAATTCAACAGATACTTTTAATATCAAGCCAAAAAGTATTTCGCTTTTTTTATATCCGATCAAGTACGCCTAATTCAAAGCAAAGCATAGCCACCAAGAAGCCCGAAGCAGAAAAAAAGAAATTTCAAAACGAATTGCATTTTAAATGCATCGGTTTGTCGTTCATTTTCACATCGATGGCAGAGCCAGTCACTGAGATTGATTTAGTGTGGACGAAATGCTCGAATTTCATTCGCTTTAATTTGGTAACGTGGAGTACTGTTTTCTGCTTTGGGCGAATTCACATAGTATGACAGGCGGTCGGCTGTAGTAAATACCAAGCCTGTATATGTGCATACAGTTGCGTACACTAAAACAGTTCAATCAAATATGTGCCATGTGCTTTGCGCAGTTCAAGTATACGAGTATCGAATTCTAAGAAAAATTCATTGAAGAGATAAGAATATAATTCGGATTCTACGCAAACGATTTATACCTTCTGCTCAAATATGAACGAGACGTTATCAATAAAACGGTCTGCGGATGACATATGGCAAAAATAAATTTTTTGTTTTTTGGTAGGACTGTTATAAGCTTGATATGTCACATAGTTTGTTTTCTGTGCTACTGTAAACAAGTCAAGTTTTTTTTTTAAAGTAAATAATAAAAACAAAAAAACTTATAAAACATATTTAAAGAAAACTCTTATAACCTTATAATTCTCGTAGCTCTTATATCTTATAATTTCTTATAATTTATATAAAAAAATTATAGAAAAATATTATAAAAAAGTATTATAAAAAAATATTATTAAAAATTTTATAAAAAAATACTATAAAAAAATATTAGAAAAAATATTAGAACAAAAATATAAAAAAACATATTCTAAAATATAGTATATAATAAAAAATTAAGCGCTTGTCAAAATAATAGCATCTCAAAGTTTTGACCAATTTTAAGTATTTTTCTATTGTTTGATTAATGTTCATTAATTTTTTATAGCTTAGCTCATTATAAAAAAAAAATTTAAAAAAATAATATAAAAATAAAAAATAATAATATAAAAATAAAAAAAAATAAAAAATAAATTAAAACAAATTAAAAATAAATAAAAAAATAAATAAAAAAAAAATAAAAAAATAAACAAAAATAAACAAAAATAAAAAAATAATAATAATAATAAAATTAAAAAAATTAAAAAAAGTTAAAACAAATAAAAAAAAGAGAAATAAAAAAATTAAAATAAAAATTTTATATTAAAAAAAATTTAAATTAAAAAAAAAATTAAAATTACAAAATTTTAAAAAAATTAAAAAATAAATAAATAAAAAATTAAACAAAAATAAAAAATTAAACAAAAATAAAAAATTAAACAAAAATAAAAAATTAAACAAAAATAAAAAATTTAACAAAAATAAAAAATTAAACCAAAATAAAAAAAATTAAATAAAAATAAAATATACTTTGAACATAAGTTAATAATAGTTTATTAAAGAAGTTATTTCCAAATACAAAAACCATAAAAATCAAAATCTCCAACTTTGCACAAAACACCAAAAAACTAAATTAATAAAGTTTCTTCAGAGTTTCAAAAATTTCAGTAGAAAAAATTTGGTATGAAGTTTCAAAATCCTATTACATTTTCTTTCATATGAAAGAGAGATTAAAGGGATTCTTTTTAGCAGCTGCAAACTTTTCTTGTTCTACGACCAATCGCCGCACAAAACTCACTAAAATATCATTGCAAAAATCAAATATTCTATGGAAATGGTAGTTATTATCAATAACTGCTTATATTTTGAAAAACAAAAAAAAAAAATTATTGGAAAAAATTGTTCATTGGAAAGTTTTTCTGTTTTGAAAAATTATGAAGAGTCCGGCCCTGTAAAAAACATTTAATTTGCAGGGAAGAGCTCTGAAACATTTTATTAATTAAACGCCAGAACGCAGGAAATTAAACATACGAAATTATCATAAATATTCCATAAACTTCAACCACGAATATACATACAGAATCGTTATTTCGAACCATCATTTTTAGTAGCCCTCCGCTAAAAGAAATGTTCCAAATATTTACAGTTCAAAAGTAATGCAGCAAAGACTAATTGTTTTGTGTGTCCAGATTTCCATGTCCGCAACTGTACATCCATCCAGCTGTACAAGGCTTGAGTTTGTATTGATTTGTAAATCGATACTACGCTACAGTGGCGCCAATGCAGTGACATCAAGTTGGGGAAAAACGAAGAAAAAAGCAACGTTACTGCATAGATTTACAATTTAAGCATGTATGTGTGTGTATGCATGTGTTAATGTTCGATGTAAACAGCAAATCCGATAATTTGCCTCGCATATGTATGCTATTTGCCGGGCCACAGATAGCAGCAGAGTTAGCAGTGACGCCAGTCAAAACGTATGGCACAGCGCACTCAATTCGCCTTGTTGATTTCGAGTGCAACGACACTAGTCCCCACGGTTAGCTTTGTTCAGCCTAGGCACACAAACATATTACGCTCTACTACTGCTCCTCACCTCTTCTACCAGCGATACCCACAGCTTCGACTTTGTACTCAACCGTAGACAGCAACTGTTGCACGTGGCTTGGCAGCGATGAAAGTGTATATGTGCCTGAAACGGTTTACAGTTTTGTGCCTCGGCAACAATTTGTCGTCGCCGGCGCACTGCGTAAATACGTGTAAATAAGTTTATGTACACATATGGGCATTGAAGTAGATACACTACGCACGCTACAGGTCAAATAAATGATATTGTGTGCCCGCTTTTTTTCCTTTTTAGCGATACAATGAACGCAAAGTCGGTCTCAAGTATGCACGCAACGGATGAGCGGCACATCACGTCAGAAGCGGCTGCACAAGGGATAGCTATGGTAAACTTCGCTTCAGTTCATTTTCGGCATGGAAAGAGGTCATGAAATTAAACTGCGATTCAAAGACGATATTAAATTGAAGGAATTTGTAAACCCCAGTAATTTCACACTAATATTCATTGTAATTAATTTCGGCCGCGATAGCCGAATGGATTTGTACGTGACTACGGAAGTACGCAGTTTCGAATCTCCGTGCATGAACATCAAATTAATAGAAAGTCTTTTTTTATTAGCGGTCGCTACTAGGCAAGCAATGGCAAAACTCCGAGTGTATTTCTGTCATCAAAGAGCTCCTCATAAAAACCATTTGTTGTGCGGAGCCGGCTTAAGGCTTAAAACTGTAGGTCCCTCCAATTGTGGAACGACACCGAGACGCACACCCCAAATAGAAGGAGCTCGCCAAGCATATAACAGAAGTGTTGTTTTAATAGGGCCACCTGCCCTAATCGAAAGTAAAACACTTGGGAACTTAGCCATATGCAACTATTCCCACCTTAGAAAATCACAGCGCATATGAGTTATATAAAATATTAATTAAAGGTACGCCTCGGATAATTTAGTTTGGCATCTACGGTTAAGTTTGCTTCATTTTAATAGGCTATACCGGCACACCTCAACTCTTAAATCAAGTGCATCACCCAGATCCTCAAAAAGCACTAAACACATTCCGCGCTCTCCTCCAGACTGTATGGCATTCGCTAAAGAGGTGCGCTTAAGATTTCTGACTAACTCCTGTTCTTTGCTGTGGCTTCTATTGAAGTCATTGAGGGGTGCTCTCAGATATTTAATAAGTTTCCCGAGTATGATGACGAGGATGTGGCAACAAAATGGTGCGGAAGCGCTAGTTGG
The DNA here is from genome assembly GCA_037575425.1 of Anastrepha fraterculus. Taxonomy (NCBI): domain Eukaryota; kingdom Metazoa; phylum Arthropoda; class Insecta; order Diptera; family Tephritidae; genus Anastrepha; species Anastrepha fraterculus. Next base: position 4,287 of record JAYXIM010041452.1, on the reverse strand, counting down.
ATTCTGGCTGAATCACCACTCTAACCAACCAACCATGATGACGAGAATCTCCTCAGCGACCTTTTCAGAAATCACGTCCAACGAGAGCCTAAAAATTTCATGAATATCAAAGGTACAGGGAGCCACCATAAATATCATACACGAGGAAAGGATGGACGGACTGGCAAGAATTCTTCACCAATCGTAAATTTAGTCTTCCAAATAAACGTTATCACCGTGTAAGTCGGCTGACTGTTCTATATGCATATCTGGTTAAAGAAGTCAATGACTATTCAAATATCCAGGCAGTAAAATCAAGGTTCTAGATTCATTGACAATACGTTGATGTCGAGAACGTCTTGACTTCTCTTTCATTCGAACACTTTCTTAACGAGCTGATTGAGGTATCAGGACTTTACAGCAAACTGATTACACGACTTGCAGTTCGTCGGCTGAGCAAGACATCTTTGACGTTGTTGTTGTAAAAAACAAACCGTTCAAAAAACCATACATTGTTTAAGAATGCTGCTGATGTGACAGCTTCGGCCGGATATAAATGCGAGTCGTTCTGGCAACGTAGGACCAAATGCTTTCTCGAGATACTGTGGCTACTCTTGGTTCCAATGTCAACAATCAACAATCTTTTGAATCTATCTGTAATGGATATCTAGCCGCCTACGGAAACTTTTTATAGGCAGACAGCGTTTATAATGTTGCTGTATATTGCTGATTTACAGTTCAAAAATTTCTCTGGGAATTTTGCAATAAACTAACGTTATAAAATAAATTAAAGCACGTATATTAGAATTTAATAAATTTCAAAGTATGCAGTTTTATAGTAAATTCAATTTCACTGTAATAAAGTGTAAGTTTGAAAAACCACATGGATTCTGGATTTTGCTTTTCTTACTTAGGAATTTTCTTCCCTAGAAAGCACTTGTTGGAATATCTTTTGTACTATAGCAGAAAGTACTCAATTACGTGAACACCATTGAGAAGGTGTGGCCAATAACAGACCGTTATCCGGTTCTTAGCGAATTCGACAGAACCAGCTGATAGGCTGACGTAACTCTGGTCTCGAAGCGGTTTGTTTGCAAAAACCACTGAGATTGTGTTAGCAATACACGAAAAGAATTAACCAATGACACTTCGCTGCCGTCTGAACGACGACTGAATGGACAAGTGTGTGAATACATGTGAAATGATCGTGCGGAATTCGGCTGCCGATTCTCTCAAGTCGTGGTAGTCGAAGTTCCCCTCACAATTTTCTTTTTCACCTTGAACCGATTGAGCATCTATGGTATACGATGAAAAAGAAAGTGGGTCAACACATACAAAACTCTGAGGTAGAACTGAAAAAAGTGTTGAACAAAGTTATGGAAACAGGAAATTCCAAAGAAATGCTTGAAAAAATCATTTGTTCAATCCCTGCCCAGGGCCAAGCACTTATTGCTGCCAAAGGTGGTTAATCTGCTTATTAGAACATTTACTAAAATATTTATTCAATTTTTTATATCGAAAACAAACGCAAAAATTACTCGGATGTTGAACACAGTTTAACGCATTAAACAAAAATTCGCATGCAAATTATCTTCTTAGTTAAAAATTAAAAATGTTGTTTGATCCCAAATTTTACATTTATAAAGCATTATTTTCTATATTGTAGATGCCTTAATTTTCAGAAATATTGGGTAAGTTAAACCGCAGTAATTGGGGAAAAAGTGCAAAAAAAATAGTGAGGTGGTAAGGTTTGCGTCGCCGCGAGTGTATTATGTACATATTTGCAGTTTTTTTCCAATAATTTAAAAATTAAAAGAAAACCAAGTAAGTGTAACGTTTACATGATACTTCGGTGTCTTCCAGACGGAAGTGTTGCATGTCCATATGGAATCGACGTAACGCTTACGGGGAACTGTTTTTACAACGCTGAAATTCAACTTCTTGAATTTACTCTTACTAAATAAACCCTCACGTTGGAAATAAGTTTGGAATACTGCCTCGCAGTCAAATTTTTGAGTTGAAAGAAAAAACAAATTTTCAGCTTCAAAATAACATCATATGATTCAAAAACTAAACTAGTGAATGGAGACATGCATACATACATACACTCATACATTCAAACATACACTCATACATGCATACATACACTCATACATACATACATACACTCATACATACCTACATTTGTAAATATAAGCAGCTTAAGCGTTCTACTACTATGACTGCAAGTGGTTTCGTGCTTGATTTCAAAACAAGTAATGTAAGGAGAAGAAAACCAGAGAAAAATATAAAAATAATGTATATGTATGTATGGTATGTACAACAGCCAAGCTCGTAGACTTATAGGTAGCACAGTTTAAAACAAGGTTGCGGCATATAACCGCATGCAACACACTTTCAGCCGGTTGAACAATAAAATATGCGTTGATTAATACAGGGTACTTCAAGCGCGAGCTAATTATTATTATTATTTTTTGGTCACACACAATGTATTTTTTTAAGAAGTGTTTGGAACTTCACCTAACACAGACGCCGATTTTAAGGGGATTACGTATTTCTTCGACAACCCTCGTCCACAATGAAATGTAGAGGTGAAAAATTTACCAACATTGTGACCACGTTAATTTTACATATTATACATGCACACACACATATGTACGTATATAAAATAAATTTTATCTACTGCAATGATATCGATATCATACATTATTTGATTACCTTGTGCGTCGTTGAAGGCGTACATCGTGTGTGTGTGTATACATGTATATGACTGTGATACGTCTACATGGTAAATACATATGTATTTAGGTAAACATATAAAGATAGCAGCTGAGTAAAGAAAATCAACACCAAAGCTTTCAAGAAGAAAATTTCAAGCGATTTAGTAAAGTTTCTAACAAAGTATTTCATTATTTCGAAAGAAAAATTAAGGAAAAACATCAAAAAACCTATAAAACAAAAACGGAAGAATGTTAAAAGACCTACTTATATGACCCAAATTGGGGGACATCAAAATTCGTTTTAGAGGTATGGTTCCTTCGGCAAAGTTTCTTATTTTGATCCCTAGAATACGATTTCACAGAGCAATGAGCGATTTTTAAATCGACCCGCCCTAATATACCTATATATATTAGTAGTGGTACTCATTTAAAGTCGCATACTTATGGTATTTTTTTGCAAACTTCGATAAATGGCAATGCCGCAAATCAGCTGTCAGTTTTTATTAGAAATTTGTTTTGCGACAAAATAGCAACCACGCGAGACTCTTTAATGGCGTTTAGGTAGTAGCCCGGTGTGACGGGTTAAAAAAATCGATTTTTTTTTTTTTACATTTTTCGGAAGAAAAACATCTTAAAAATATACTATAAAAATTTCAGAAAGAAATTTTAATTATTTTTAAAGTTATAACTGAAATAAGAGAGCGCGCCGTAGTGTGTATTAAAGCGTGTGACACGCCAGCAGAGCAGCAGCTGTTGTCGAAACTTTAAACGCGTTTTTCTCAAAACCATGTTTTCGAAATTTCGGGGAATCACTGACTCAAAACTATTCAATTTGGCTAAAAATTTAACCCGTTATTCTAGACACAAATATCTAGATCCCGGAACTTTAAAACATTTAATTTTTTAATAATAAACTATTTAATTTAAGGGGCGAGCCTGGTTTATGAGGTCTAAAAATTGCATCTCTTTGCGATTTTTTTTTTTTTAAGGAAAAAATTTATTTAGCGCAACAAAGTTTTTTCTATCTTTGAATTAAATGTTCAAGTATAAAAAATTTGTGTACTGGTTAAAATAAGTTGAAAACAATGTTTAACATAGAAATTAGTAGAGCGCTGCAACGCTGGAGTTTCCAACTGGCGTACAAGATACAGCTCGTAATTATTATCTAAAGCAAAAAATTCAAATGGATTTTTAATTACCATGATTTTTTATTCTAGATGAACTAAGAAAACTGAGAGAAATTCCAAAATTTCAACTTTTTGGAGGTTTTAAAGAAAAAATGCTTTTCTATAAAAAAAAAAATTCACTTCAAGTTGGTATAAAAATCTTGAAAATTTTTTTTAATCTATTTTGTTAGTTCAAATAGAAGAGAATTTAATACTGAAGGAAACAAGCTATGATTCATTTCAAAAGGTTCATCAGTTTTTTTTCATTCATGTACGCCAATTCAAAGAAATCATAAAAATGAAAAGTCGAGAAAAGAAGATAAAGTTCGTACTATAGCTGTCCGGTCACAGCGTAACTACCTAACGCGCGCCTACCTTTGGCTTTGTATCTACGGAAATATTGAGAATTAGGGGCTCTGTAA
>JAYXIM010041450.1:0-34117 GCA_037575425.1 Anastrepha fraterculus | reverse complement strand
GTATTATTTTTAAATTTGTCACTTTAAGCTTTTTACACATTTTGCAAAATATTTCTGGAAACCAACTGCGCAATAATTTTATGATCGCATGGAAAAATGAGATGGGAGCAGGACTACTGGAGAGTGGAGATGTAAAACGTGTTTAAGTGAAGTGTTGATTGAAAAGTGTGAATAATATTCTCACAAGCAGTCTAAATGAAGTGTAATAATTAAAAATGAGCAATCAAATGATCACTCCAGACAATTTTGTTTTAAAAAGTATAAAAAATTAACCATAAGTTGCCAAAATGTGTTTTTCTCACAAAATGTATTATTTTCTTATAATCGTATACGTATGTACACATAAACACATACACACATGACTACATATAATAAAATTAATTTAAAATTGTTATTTACAAAAACTCAATACGCAATTGAATTCTCTATACAAATTTGTTTGAATAATTTAGCATTTCACAGAGTTCTCCTTTATTAGCACTCGTTAGGGGTTCGCCAATATCGTACACCGAATCCTCAAGTTGGGAAACGAAATGTTAACCTTGTTGGGGTATAAGATAGATAGAGATACAATACAATTTGCATGATCGAGGTTGGTTCATAGAACTCCGTTTTAGATTTAGGTACACTATTTGTATCTGCATTCTACACCCATAGGCAATACAATCAAAAGATCCTCCAATATTTTATCTTATTTTCTCTTCTATAGGAAAATTTAAGTTTTGCAGGAGATATATGTTAACCCCCACACCGACTAACGGACATATCCATCAGAGGTAAGTCAGTCCATGTGTTGACGGTTGGTTGGTAGGTAGGTGAAATGATTGAAGTGCCAATCTGGGACTTCTCAAGTAGCTGTTTTGATATCATTATGAGACCTCCAACAGGCAGATATCTACAGTCAGCCAGAGCTGTTGATATAATGGAGAAGATTGATGGGATTTAGGTTGGCGCACTGCCCCAGGCTGTCGAAGAAAGGAGCACACAGTGACCTTAGTCGTCTAGCTGCCACACCCCACCCGGACATTTACAGAGAAAATGCTCAAGAGTCTCCTTCTCTGAAAGGTCCCCACAGCTTCTGCAATGGGGGTTAAATGGTAACCCTAGCTTTTCCACGTGTGTGCCCATCGTCCGGTGACCGGTAAACACAGCTCCGAGTTTGAAAATGGAATGGGGAGGAGTCCAAAGGACTTTCTGAGTCCTTCGTATATGGTACTGGGGCCTTTGGGTTTTCGAAATAGCACATGAAGAAATGGAGCTCCATCTTTTCTGCGCTTTCGTGAGAAATAATTTGTACAGTTCCCCTTTAACAACTGACGGTTGGATCGTTCATTCGAAAAAACTAAAGTTCTCAGCTCCGACTGCAAATAAAATTGGAACTGCTGTAGTCATCTGAAGTCTATGCAAAAGATAATTATGCAAAAAGTGCAAACAGAAACTGGGCTTTCCAAATTATAGACCAACCCGCTTTATTCCATATATTTTGGTGGATTAAGATTTCGTATTAAGAAAAGTCAAAATTTGTCCACTGAATATTTGAGCCCGAAACGAAAAAGAAAAACATGCAATAGAATTTGTTAGTCAGCAGAGAACATCCTCGAAGTGCCTTGTGTGAGCGATAGGATAGATCGCATAGATCGGAGAGCTATTGCACTGAGTTAGGTCCTACGCGCGGGTGCGTTTCTCAAATGTTGGTAAGTTTTGGATTCTCCAACCCGCAATATTACTCAATCATGAAAAGCAACTAGTACCATAACAACTAAGTGAAGATCTGCAAAAGCACCGGTGACTGGAAGTTTTGACGCGTGAGATGGTGTAAGTCAGTGTTCGGTGTTAGTATCTTAACTACTATTCCATAATCTACTTATGGATTCCTCACACCACAACAGCGATGAAGAAAAAACCGTGCCATTAGACCTCATGGCGCCAGTTCTTCTTGATGGCTGCATTTCCAATACGTAAAACACAGCAAAACAAGCACCGTCGCATATTAAGTAAAACTGTTCATTCGATCCACAACTTTCGTGCATTTTCAAGCCCGAATGTGTAGATTTAGACGCAAGAATTAATTTCAAAAATATTCGTCCGTCTGTCACTCGCGGTCGGGTTAATATGTATACCTAATGACCTAATGAGAAGAGCAGAATTCAAACTGACTGCCTTTTATATATTTAGATTTGTTTACTAAAAATTCAGCTGACAATCAGTTTTAAAAAAATTTCAGTTTATATTTGAATCGATATTAAAATCTCAAAATCCAATAAGCATAAGCAAAAAACAAAAAAGAAAGAAATATCTGCCGCCAACTCACATTACAACAATCAAACAGAGCGAGGCCAGCAGCAGCAAACATACAGGGTGTTTCATTGAAATTTGGCATATGCGGTTTTGTTGGTTGGTTGAAGTGGTGATTCATTCATAATCCAAGAAGCGCTTCCGTACCATTTTGTTCCCACATATTCGCTATCAACTTGTTTAAAGGTTATTTTCAGAATGACTATTTCAAAGCTGTGCGATTTCGGAACTTTATTAGGCTGTTGACTTCAAAGACAGACAGTTGTTCGAGACTCTCGAACAGTGATTTGCCAAGCGTTGACATTATTTTCTCCCAAAAGGCAAGACATTCACAGAGGAATGGAAATCGTTTCTCAGGTTGTTTGCAAGTGTGGCGGTGTGTGTTGCAAGGGATGCCCATTTCTGCTGCTTGTTCCACGATAGACCAAAAGCTAGTTATGCCTGCCGTGAGTATTCAGGCGTCCCGTCGTTTCATGTTTATCATTGTTGACGTTTGTTTGAGGTTGTAGGTGGGCCATAACCTTCTGCTAATTTTACATGTCTTCTGGCCTCCCCATCGACAATTTGTGTTTTGCAAGAATGTTTTAACTGTGTCCAAACCCCGCTCCGCATACATCGCAAAGTTTAGAGAACATGAAAACTCTTCCCGAAGATATCTGTGAAAGCACCTGGACCTCGTTTCGCCATCATTTGTCGCAATTCTATATCCCGTAAACCACTTTATGGAGAGTTATGAAGGAAGGCTTGAAAATTTTACCTATATAGTGCAATTGATTCAACTTTTTTTGCCTCTGGTTAAGCCGCATCGGTTGGAATATGGCAGAAATAAGCGTTAACCGTCGCAAAATGCACAAGACTTTGGAATCGACCCATCATGCGTGATAAGGCACGTTTCACTCACAGCGGAGGGGTGATTAAACAATATTGTAGGTTTTGGGCACTGAAAATCCTCGAAAAACCTCTGAATGATGCTAAAGCCACTGTTTGGTAAAGCAGTTGAAAGATTATTGGATCCACCATTATGGCGCAACATTCTAAAAGGCACAGCATACTTTGAATTTGCTTAAGACTTCAAAAATTGAGATTTCTATTTGAATCGCCGATTTAACAGCGCCGGACTTTTTCCTGTGCAGCTCCTTAAAGGGAAAGTTGTACAGTAATATACTCCCTCGAAAACTCAACTCTCTGAAGGTCAATATTGAATATTCGTTCCCACGGAAGTCGGCTCTACATTACCGGAACGACCACAATTTGTATCCGCCAAAGAATTATCATTCATCAAACATTTACGAGGAATGTTTATGCCTGTTTATTAAGGCGGATCGATTTAAAAATCGCTCATTGCTCTGTGAAAATCGTATTCTAGGGATCAAAATAAGAAACTTTGCCGAAGGAACCATACCTCTAAAACGAATTCTGATGCCCCCCAATTTGGGTCGGACGAAAAATCCCACTTTGACCCATTTAGAGTGCTCCAATCGAGTCCGAATGTATGACCGACCCCCACTAACTTTGGACGGGCGATCCACCAATGCCAGTGGCACACCCCCTGGAACTCCCCTGGGGGGTTCCCCATACAATCATTTCAAAATATCACCATTTTTGGCCTTTACATGAGAAAAGAAACTAAAAAGTTCGACCCAAATTGGGAGACATCAGGATTCGTTTTAGAGGTATGGTTCCTTCGGCAAAGTTTCTTATTTTGATCCCTAGAATATGATTTTCACAGAGCAATGGGCGATTTTTTTGCCTCCCCACAAATCGATCCGGCCTACTGTTTATGTTATAACAATCACTGCACTTCGACCGCACTAGTATTATATAAAAAAAATGTAACCGAAGGCAATCGAAATTCATGAATTTTTCATTAAAGTACTCAAAGTTCTCACAGTTCACGTATAGATGGAACACCCTGTGCACATGTCTAAATGCACTATTTGCAATAAGAGCGTAGCAGTTGCATTCGAGGCGAGTGAAGCTGAGTTGTTGAATTGATTTAAGTTGCTGTTAGATGGATAAATGCAGCTATAAAACTTTCTTATCTGGTTGCGGTTGATGGTCTGTGCGACGATATTTTCTGGTTTTACATGTGATTGTAGTTGTACTGGTGATGGCCGGTCGGTAGTTGCACACTTTTTTCTCATGCCTTCCATCACATTTGTTATTATTGCTGTTATTTCGTGTTGTCCGCTATCGTTGATGATATCAAATGAAATATACGAGCGGTGTTGCTAAGGCGATACAAATGCATACGTACACAATTGCATGCAGCCAAAGCGAGAACAACAAAAAGTACAACAATGCCGACAGACCGAAAACAACCACAATAATTCAGCCAAACGGTATTGCAAGCAACAACGATTTCTTAGTTGCAGCAACAAATAAACAATATCAGCAGCAGCAGCGACAGCGACAGCGACTGCAAGACACGATTCACGACGAGTGTGGCGAAAGAGCAGAGTGAAGCGAAAAATGTTTGCAATGAAGGATTCATTTCATTTCTGCAATATCATCACAAAGATATCGTCTCGTGTTGCATGCCACAAAAGAGAAAATGCGCCTACAATCAGCTGTCAAACAGGCTCCACTCTATTCATACCTAAATATTTGTTGCTACACAAGTTTATTGCAGACATCACTTCAGTGATTGTCGTATTGTACTTGCAATTACTTTGTTGCTTTATCAGTTAAATTTGTGTTTGTAACGATTGTATGCCGCCGGAACTTGTTTGTTGACATAATTATAATTTTTATTGAATACATCCCATGATATTGTAATCGTGTATTTGAGTAAATTGATTTGTTAAAAACTTCAATCAAAATGATCTCCAGCCACATCTCAATTGGTTGCACAGCTGCACTAATAACGAACGAGGACTCGTAGGGTTAGACGGGCTGCGCTAACAGCGTATACTCGGTGACCTCAGAGGAGTATTGTGATGTCAAGGTAGTAAGATTTCTCAAATCTTACAGCATATACCAACCCATGCCGAATCGAATCAGACGAGACTATATCTGAACTCCGACCCAACCCTTCGAAGCAGACAGTTTCCTGGGTTTACAGTTAGATGAGCTAGACGACAGGGTTTAGTGAGCTTGACAGGGTTTAGTATCGCTAGTACAACAAAAATAGACTATGTCTAGACAGCCCAGGTCTTTTAAAAAGTGATGCCCGGTCAACTGTAATGTCAATGTTTTGTTCGAATACGCAACAATATGGTTTTTTGTAATGAAATTTTCTTTCGTATCGCAATTACTAAACTGATTTTTCTGTAGATGCACCACTGTGAGCAAAAAGTTCTCGAAACAACCGCCAGGTGACGCTTTAAGTCTACTGAGTTCAATTCTGTTTTATCGCCATTGCTGATATTTGTAGAAAATTCGCCATTTTGCGTAAATCTACTTCTGCAAGTGTTTTCGATTTTTTTTTTAAATTAATTTGAATTTGCAACAAGGAGTTTGTATTAAATTGTGCATTTAAATTGATTCAACGGTGCGAAAACCTTACAAAAGTTGAGAAACTATTTCGGTGATGATACTCTAAAGAAAACAGACGTTTGCGAGTGGCATGTAGTGTCAAGCTGTAGTGTCAATACTCACAGGCCCCTGCAGAATGCTAAGCCATCAGCATATGATCAGGATTTGGTCTACGGACTCTCGATTTTGCGACCAACCTCAGGAGACTCCAATGCAACTTCTCCTGGGATGCAGCGCTATAGCGCGGAGAAGGTTGAGATATCAGCCAGCCGATTGCAGCCAGAAGAAAGGCACATACGCTCAATCCAATCCAGCTCCCTCATGAGTTTAATAAGGTAACTGGAATCATTAAGAATGTAATCTAATTTAGTGTCAAGCCGTCGATATCGAAAGCTGATGAAGACATCAATAAAGTGGACGAAAAATTGATCAATAACCGGAAATTAACTTTCAGCAAGCTGTCAAGGGGCTTGAACATGGCTTATGGATCCATTCCGGACTTGAATTTCAGGCAAAAAAAAGGACCGCGCTGATGTCGCCAAAGACATGATTTCCAAGGCAGAATCGGATGCAGCATTCATCAAACGCATCTTTACTGAAGATGAGATGTGGGTTTATGAGAAGAAAGCTATGCTCACGGTTTTTATGGATTATTAAATGACAACGGTATTGTACATCACAAATTTTTACCAGAAGGTCAGCGTTCTACGTTACCGGAACGACCCGGATTTATATGTATCTGGTCAAGGACTGTCACTCCCATACATGAACGGGGAGTGCTTATGCTGTTCAACAACACCAACAACAACAACCGGAAGGTCAGATAGTTAATAAGGACTATTATTTTGGTATTATGAGACTCATTCGTGAAGCAATTCGCCAAAAAGAAAGGATAGCAACGTCCCACTGTCGCATAAAGTAATCATTATCCACGAATTTTTTACCAAGAACGACGCGAATACCATCGAAAAACCATCGAGAATTCGCCTGATATGACTCCCTGCAATTTTTTCTGTTTGATCCGAGTCAAAACAACCACTACGAGAAACGCGTTTTGGCAGCCAAAATAAAGTAATGGGAAAATCGAAGATGGCTCTGATGACTATGTAAGTATAGGGAATTCTAGAAATGTTTCGAGAGCTGGATCAGACGCTGGCATAAGTGCGTTGCAGATGATGGGGCGTACTTTGAAGGCAATAAATAACATCACTTTTGAAGAATAAACTTGGATATAGAGATATTATTATTATTTTTTTTTTAATTTTTTTTTTTTAATCTGTTTTTTTTTAATTATTTTTTTTTAAATTATTATTTTTTAATTTTTTTTTTAATTTTTTGTTTTTATTTCTTTTTTTAATTTTGTTTTTAATTTTTTTTTATTTTTTTTTTAATTTGTTTTTAATTTTTTTTAATTTTTTTTTTTAATTTGTTTTTAATTTTTTTTTTTTCTTTCTTTTATGAATATATTCCGCTAACTTTTTAATCAAAATGGTATATTGAGTTATTAAGCTGTAGGAGGACCTATGTATGTCTTATCTGAAAAAGCGAAAAAAGAAAAGTATTGGTTTCGGGAAGTTATCCACATACACCCGTTGTCAAAAGTATTTACACAAAGCTGAAATTGTCACACTGTTTACTAGAAAGCCTTTGTTTGCTGTATAACTGCATAACTGTATTTTAACTGTAACTTTACAGTATGCTAAGATAACTGTGCAAATTCAAAGAAAGCAACGGTGTATTTCACATTAAAACAAGCGCTTGAATTTAATTTATTTTTCTAATATTTTTCGGTTTTATTTTATTTATTTTTATTTTTAATTTTTCTTCACTTTTTTAATTTATTTTGTTATTAATTTTTTGTAAATTTTAAGATCATAATTGGAGTATTTATTGAGCTAGAATTTAATATAATATTTGATGATTAGTTTAAATCGGCAACACTCGATTAAGGAAATGTTTGAGTTATATGTACGAGTATTTGTATCTGTAAAAGTGTGAGCTACTGTTTAGCTCTCTAGAAATTGCATTATTTAAATGGGAAACTTGTTGGTAATAAGAAATTAATCACTTTTCAGAACATAAACTGGTAAATTTCCCTCAACCGTTCCATGGAAGTGCATAACTTAACTGCGTAGTTCAGTTTCTCAACACAAACGCCTCCCTCCAAGTACTCACGCACTCAAAAGTGGCCATATGCCCGAACTAGGTCAAAAGCTGTTTTCAACTACCATCCCTCCCTCCCTTCAAAGCATACCGCGATGCATTTTATTTACATTCATTCGCTATTTTCGCTGGTAATTCGCATACCTACAATTTAAGTAGTGCAAAATGCATTTTCGAAAAAGGACAATGAGAACCAAATTGTCTTTGCTAAAACTATTTGCTGCTGTTCGAATTATAATAAATTTGTATAAAATTCATCTTAAGTTTAAATTTGCTATTTTTTTTGTTTTGCATTTCAAGCCCCTCAAAGGTGTTGAATTATTTATGAGTCTAATGCTACCGCCTTTGTAGCTGTGCATATATGCATATGTACATATGTATATGGATGACGTTGTTGTTGCAGGAACAAAACAAAGAACGGCGTATATGCGCGTCAATTTCAATTTTAAACGGCATTCGAAATGGCATTTATTCAGTTGAACAGAACCAAGAGCTGCAACGGCGACGTCAAAAATAAGAGCAACAACAATGAAACCGGAAGTCAGATCATTGAACTCATCAGCCATGACGAAAACAAAATTATAATGAAAAAGAAAAAATATTTATGTATGGTATATTTCCAAAGTCCAAAAAGTATTATAGAGTATAAGAGTAATATTTTGCTGCAAATAACTAAATAAACTCGTTCATCCATTTTGGTTACATCAATGGCAGAAACTAGGAGCAATTCGCAGGGAATGGAATTTTTAAAAGGTTTTCTGTGTTCTATAATTTAATATTTTATGTCCATAATGGGAATCGATCCCTGGACCAACCGCCGATTTAAACTTGGTATGAGGCATAAATGGAAAACGAAATTTTAATTGAATGGGAGATGAAGAAAAACGTGATTTACAAAAGTTGTGCTTGATAAGTTCGATTGCAATATGAAACGTGTTGATTTTGTCCAATGTTTTTTTGTTTCAAATATATTTTATAGGTAAGAAAATGCACAATACCACCAACTAAAAAAAAAAATATTCAAAATCAAAGCGATTTTTGAGGCATTTTATCAAGCCTTCCACTTGATTGCGCTAAATGGGCTATTATAAAGATGAAATTGCACACTCAAATAATTTCTAAAAATTCTGATAAAAAAGTTGGAAATATGTTTCTGAATTTCGTGTAAAGTCGGAAAATTTTATTCATGTGGCTTTTGCTAAGAATTAACTAAAACTAAATGAAACTAGTCAAAGCGCTTAGCTCCCCATCAGACTAAAATTCAAGTTACCGAGCCAGTGTAGCGTGTGCCAAGCAGGGATAGCCGCAATCAAAGAACCAGCTGATTGGCTGCTCACCTGCATATTAATTGTCAAGTAAGTAAATATTTACTCCGATAGCCAATCAGCAATTAGAGCCCTCGGCCAATTATGGTGCATTCGGGACTTGGTCAGGTAATGACTGGCCTCATTTTCGATTGCACCCGCATTCTCGGACATAAGGCTCATCTATGTTCCTGTTCACTGCGACATTGCGGGAAACTGTGAGGTGGATTGATTGGCCGGACAAGGGTCCTGTGAGATGATTTTTCGGTGAAGGAATTAGGATCCCCTTGACTATCCCCAGTCTGCTCCTGGAAAGATGGGCTTCGCGCCAACTCAGTGAGCGCTGGGTAAGTGCGCAAACTTGTAATCTCGCGAAATCCTTCTTCTAACCACGTGCGGATTTTGGAGGGATGTTCTTAGGTTGACAAAATCCCAGCTCTCGAATTTTGTGGGTGTTCTCACAGACACTATCCGCGAGGTGTGCATGTTGTGAGACTTAGAATTACCACGAGTCCTTCTTGCGTCGGATATATGGAGGATGAGTAGAAGTCATCTCCCCACCTTCTCCTTAGCTGTCCTGCTCTCGCTGGGCTAAAATTTAGGCATCCTGGCTCTTACTTCTTTGCTACGCCTGTTGAGCATAAATACCCTGGAGCATAAAGTGTGTGCGGGTATGAAAATTATAATTTAATTAGTCCTGCCATAAGTTCTGTTACAAGTTAAGTCCGTTATAGACATAAAATTATAATACTTTTTAAACGAACTTAGTTTTATTTAATCATGGAAATATCGAAGAAAAAAAATCGAAATGGTCACCATCTACTTTTACAAAACATTCAGCTATTGCAGCACGCACGGTTCCCCTGAATTTTGACGCCGCTGCTTGAATTAAAGATTCTTTGAGACTCTACAAATTTCTGTGAGATCTGCGACATGCCATGTTTTCCAAATCTGACTACAAACTGTAGTCCAATGGATACAGATCTGGACTTCCGGACGGTCAATCTGCTGCGGCTATGAACCCAGAAATATTGGGGGGTTTTTGCCTTATGGACTGGAGCGGAATCTTGCTGGAAGATCCAACGCTCTCCTTGAATGGAGAGTATAGCTCAACTGTTTCACCACGCCTTTCAAGATATCTTCCTACACATTTATATATATTATATATTTTCATGGCCGTTGACCGCGTGCCACCGTGCCACCCTTTTCGTCAAGTCCGTTGCGAAAGATGACCAGTTGAGCAACGTAAGGTTTTCATGTGGAGATCATCTCTAATTAGTCTTGACATGGATCTGGTCAACACATTTCCCTGGACATGAATTTCTGTTTTCTAAGGGTATTTCTGCGACTCTATCTGGAACAGCTTTTATTTCTGCAAGGATGACCACTTCTTTTTCTGTCTGTCACTTCAGACGTTTGGAAAAAAACGATGGATCGTGTGGTAATAAACAAATATTGAAATATTACGTTTTTTTTTGCGAATTTGTCCTCGCCGTCTGCATTATAAAATTTGTCACAAAATATATATGAAGACTAAGTGCAATCAAATTATTTATATTGATTTAATTCTTCGTTATAAAGCACTTGAAAAACATTCAAAATCACAAGAAATGAGATAAAATAATGAAAGGCATAAAATTTAACAGTCATTCGAGTAAAACGGCTTGTGTTTTTTGAAAACTCGCAAACGCATATATAAATGTGAATGTATGTACATCAACAACAAACGCCAACTCCAAAATCAAGTTAGTATATTCACACTTATGTATGTATGTATGTTATTGTTGCTACATACGAACAAGTTAAGCTTGTGGTCATGAGTCATAAACCAACTACCAGACCAACAGCAGTGGGATGTCGAACAGTGCCAGCCAGCCAATTCACAAAACATTTGTTAAACACACATACATACATACATACATTTGTATATGCCTATGTTGTTGTGCCAACAAGCGCCTGGGTAAGATGACGCAAAGAAACAGGCAACGAGTAGTGGGTTTGCAGTTTGTGCAATAATAAATGGCGGAGGTTGGCTGCGTTGATGGCGCCATCAACAAACATTTTTGCCGCGCTTGTTAGTAAAAGTTTTGCAATGAAAATTGAGCAGCAAAAAAGCTTGCTAAAACAATCGTAGAATCGTAAACGAAAAACGAAATGAAAGTCAAAATTACAGGAACAAACTACAGATCAAGCTATTGAATTCTGGCGAGCTGATACAAATCTTTTTGTTTGTGGATATGCGAGTACAAGTAAAAAAGGTTTCAAAAATTTTTAAAAACAGTTTCGTAAAACTTTGTGGTTCTCATTGAATTTTGTTCATTATTAATTGCAAATTGAACTAGTTTTATTTTTTATAACTACCGAAACCAGCGAACCTTCCCATCTAGTCGAACGATATCGAAAAAGTATTTTCACGTAAAAAAAAAACAGTTGATAGAATTAATAATTTTGTTAAATCTACGCCCAAAATATATTATGGTTTCAGAGTCAGAAACGGATGTACCATACAGACACTATCGACAGTTTCAAGTTTTAGGGCCTGTCGAACGATAATCCATTTGAATATTTTGATATTCCAAAAAAAAACTTTGTCATAAGTGCATTTTATTAAGACTTTATTACATCAAAACAGATGTCAAAAATATGAAGATATCATAGATTTCGGTAGTTGAATGGGTTTGCCCATGATTATCATTCGCCTCGAAGCTCACCGGAATCGAAACTCACTTTTATTTTCTTCTTTTTTTTAATTAATTATTATTTTTTTTTTTTTTAATTTTTTATTACTTTCTTTTTTCATCCTTTTTTATTTAATTTCTTTTATTTATTTATTTTTTATTTTATTATTTTCTTATTTTTTTTTAATTTTTTTTTTTGGTACTTACGTTTTTTTTATTTTTTATTTATTTTTTTTTTATTTCCTTTTTTTATTTTCTTACACAAATTTTATTTTCATTATTTTTTTTTATTTTTTTTTTATATCTATATTTCTATTTTTTTTAAATTATTTTTTTAATTATTTTATTTATTTTTTAATATTTTTTTAATTATTTTTTTATATTTTTTTATATTTTTTAATTATTTTTTTAATTTTTTTTTTTCATTTTTATATTATTTTATATTTTTTTTATATTTTTCATATTTTTTATTTTTGTTCTATTTATATTTATATTTTTTTATTAACTTTTTTTTATTTACTTTTTTTGTATTTACGTTTTTTATTTTTTTATATACATATATATTTTATTTTTATACATATTTTTAAATTTTTTGTATTTATTTATGTTTTTATTTTTTTTATTGTTTTTTATTTATTTTTGTACATTTTTTTATTTTTTTTTTTTATATATTTCTTTTACTAATTTTTTTTATATATTTTTTTTATTTTTATTTTTTTTTTATATTATATACAGTCCTGTGCAAAAAAACCGGACAGCTAATTTACCCTATTTAAATTTCTATAGCTTGAGTATAAAGCTTCTTGGCGGTAAGTAGCTTTTTTTGTGTATAAATAGAACAGTTTTGAATTAATTTGTATCATAATTTAACCAATAAGTGAAATAGTTGATACGTGGCAAGTGTTAATATCAAAAATATGCCAAAATCGAAGCAAATGGGAATTGTCGTTAAGGGGCAAATTATTGCCCTGTCACAGCAAAAATTGTCCGTACGTCAAATTGCCGCTAAAGTAGGCTTCAGCAAATCATCTGTTGCCGATTTTTTAAAGAAATTTGCAGAAACGGCTTCAACGGAGCGAAAGAAAGGATCTGGACGACGAAAAAAGACGTCGCCTGCTGAAGACCGGATGATTAAGCGGATGTGTATCCAGGACCGTTTCAAATCTTCGGCAGACATCAGGAAGGAGTTCTTGGATGCAACTGGCGTCGAAATAAATTCATCTACTGTGCGTAGGAGATTGATAAATGCCGGTTTTGTAGGAAGACATCCCGCAAAAAAGCCGTTTTTGAACGAAAAAATGCGTCAAAAACGATACCGATGGGCCAAAACTCATGAAAACTGGACTGTCGAGCACTGGAAGAATGTGATTTTTTCGGATGAATCCAAGTTTAACCTCTTTGGATCGGATGGTATCCACCATGTGAGGCGCAGATCTGGCGAAAGATATAAAACTGAATGCATACTGCCTACTGTAAGACAGTCAGTTGGTAGAATGGTATGGGGCTGCTTCAGCTATAACGGAACGAAAGCACTGACTCTTATTGATGGTCGGGTGAACGGAGATGCTTACATTTCAATTTTAAATAGGCATTTAATACCTGTCATTGAGGAGCAGTATTCTCTAAGAATGGACGTTATATTTCAGGATGATTCTGCGCCATGCCACCGATCTCACAAAGTAAGTTATGATTTTTGTTAAATCTCCCGAGTGTTTTGTTTAAATGTCGAATCAAAAAACCAATTATTTATTCCTTATTTTTTGCAGGTAAAAGAATTTATGGAAAAAAACGGAATTGTCCAATTGGAATGGCCGGGTAACAGTCCCGACCTAAACCCAATTGAGAACCTCTGGGCCATTGTAAGGAAGCAGGCAGCTGAAAAAAAGCCGAAGAACAAAACTGACCTGGATAACATTATAATGGACACTTGGCACAACGATATTTCGGAGGAATTGTTGCAAACCCTGGTTACATCAATGGCGAGACGTATTAAAGCGGTAATTAAGGCGAAAGGCGGTGCGACCAAGTATTAAAACTTCAAATTATAACATTTATAATGAAATAATTAATTTTGTTTTGAATTAATTAGCTGTAAGATTATATAATAAGGATAAACTAATAATAAAACATTCGTTATTGACTATGCTAAAACAAATAAAGTATGAAAATATTAAAAACACGTATGAAATTTATTGATTTTATTTCATACTTTTGTATTAAAAACACAATGGAATATAACCACATTCAAACATATTTGATAAAATCCATACTACTTCAAAAAATGGAGTTTTTTAGACTGTCCGGTTTTTTTTGCACAGTACTGTATATGTATGTTTTATTTATTTTTTTATATATATTTTGTTTTATATGTTTTTTTTTTATTGTAATTAATTAATATAAGGTACTAACGAACAATTTGTTTCGGGTTTGGCGTTATACAAATGAGTCATGATGCTCTGCACACTCCTTGCAGAGAAGTTGGCTGCAGCCAGAAGTGATGCGGCTCTTTACGCTTCAGTCTTCCTTTCCACGCATTCCCGTCGGTGAGAGCTGAAGCTTAGCTATTAACATGGTGAGAGAGAGAGCCTCTTCATGTGCGATATGGCATATTTTTGGATTAACACAGCAATTGGCTCAATACCAATATCACTTTCGAGATCGCTACTGCGTACATACCAAGGGGCGTTAACATTACATCTCAAGACTTTGTTTTGAACGTTCCCAGGATAGTCGGTATTCCCCAGACTTTCATGGGGAATGTTTATGCTGCTACAACAACAAGAATAACTACTTTGTTTTGAAACCGTTGTATTTGCAAGGTATTGCTGGTTCTTGGGCAACCCCATAGTTGGATTCTATGCGCTCATATTGGTTTGAGCATCTGGTTATATAGCAGTATTTTATTATATCTGGATGAAACATATCGCTTGCCCATAAACCAGATCATGTTTCGATATTTTATTTCCAACACTTCTTTTTTCTTTTTAACATATCATGTTTGTTCTATTTGAGTTTAGTATCTAAAGTCATACCCAGATATGTATTTAACGGTGTTGGGCATGAAACATCAATTGATAGAAAGGTTTTTTCATAGCGGTCACTCCTCGATAGGCATTAACAATCTACCGAGTGTATTTCTGCCGTGAAAAAATTCATAATAAATTCAAAAAAATGTTCGTACGGAGGCGGCATAAATTTGTAGCTCACATACATAAGCAAAAATAGTATTCGTCAAATTGATAGTGAACTTATGTTGATTCCTAAAAAACTTTGAAAGAAAACAAGGAAGAAAAGGCCTTCTCTGCATTGGATAGATCAGGTGGAGAAGGACTTGGCTTCACTTGGTATTTTCAACTGGCGCCGGTTAGCACGAGAAAGTAACCATCGGCGACTTTGGTAAACTCGGCCAAAATCGCGTGCGCGGTTATCGCGCCAATCACCAGGAAGAGTCAAGTGAACCGGACTGTAAATATTTTGTTGTTATTTGTACTTTAATGTGAACTGGCCTATTATGATAATGTATTTAAGTAAGTATGATAACCTTTGACACACATGCCAATAAACGATCTAACGAATAACGAAATCAAATTAAAAATTAAAAATTTTATTTTTAATTTGATTTCAAGAAAATATAATCGAGGTTAAAGCAGCTGTATTGTTTCCAAGAATATTATAAAATTCATTAAAAAAGCTAGGCCTTTTTTCAACTACAGTCGCTGAGAAATTGGGTTGAAACGTAGACGCCAGCACTTTGACGTTGTCACGAAGTTGGCACAATACAACGCACAAAAAACATTAAGTCGGACACATTTCACACCAAAAAAATATGAAGCTTTCCTAGACATGTGAAATGCAACTTTCATAGGAATACAAGAAAAAAACGTGACAGTCTGGCCAAGATCGCACTATGATGAAAATAGCATCGCGCGAAGACGCTTAGTGCTTAGTGCAACAACACATACAGCAAATTTGCTTTGGCGGCAAGCACAAGAGACCCCCAAGAAAATACAGAAGTAGTGCCAGCCAGTAAGCGCAACTGGGAAAATAAAAACTAAAAGAAGCGCCGCCTTTGGCGCACACATTTTTGCTTTGCTTTGCTCTGTTTTGTTTTATGAGCACTTAGCTCAGAAGAAAAGTATGTATTATATTTGGACTTTATTTCTTTTCTACTGCGACAGCTCTATAATGCACTGGAATTAGCCGAACACATGAATACAGCAAACATCTACAACAATAACAACAAACATATATATTAAAATAGTACAACAAATATGGCATGAAAACTATGCGGAAATGCAAAATTTTAATTTGTACATGTTTTTGTTATTGTTGCATATTTCGAACACACTGCAACGTCCACAGCTGAAAGATGCTTCTAAATTTTAGCTGTTAAAATGATTTTCAGCAAAATAATAATTTTGAGACAAAAATTTCTGTGTGCAATACCGTCGAAAGCGCAACGGACGAAGCAGGAGAAGCATTGAAAGGAGAAAGGCAATAAATGTCGGAGAATTAAAAAATTTCAAAATTTCATATTTTCTAATTCGAGATGCTGAAATTCTTAGTCATTTATTATTAGCAGATGTAAATGCGCAAAAAAAATTTTGCTATCAAGAATGAAATCATATAAAAGTGT
The DNA here is from genome assembly GCA_037575425.1 of Anastrepha fraterculus. Lineage (NCBI taxonomy): Eukaryota > Metazoa > Arthropoda > Insecta > Diptera > Tephritidae > Anastrepha > Anastrepha fraterculus. Next base: position 17,564 of record JAYXIM010041450.1, on the reverse strand, counting down.
GTGTGCTGAATATAACGTAAAATAATAATAAAATAATATGCGCAACTAAGCTACTTCTTCTTCTTCTTCATCTTGATTGGCGCGATAAGCAATTAAGCGACTTTAACAAAGCGCGCCAGTCAGAGTAGGGACTTTCAAATCGCTAAATGGACAAAAAGATTAATGGAAGTCCAATTGTTGTGAATCGGTACGTGAAAGAAGGTGCCTGGCATGGCAAGAACAACAAAGGCAAATCAAAGCCATCGCATGACAACGAAGGAAACCCGCAAAATCCTTAGAATTGCATCGCCTTCCCCACTTCCAACAGAAAAAAATAAAGAAATGGAGCTTAAGAAGTTCATAAAACTACTCAATCCGATTGGTACAAAAACGCTCATAAGTTCATACCCGTTCAGATATAAAAAGGTACAAATTAGGCTCTTCATATAAAATGCTCGCACAAAAGGGGGCATTTCATTCCATATAAAAGGATCACTAGTCGCATCAATCGCATGACGCTTGGCGACTGATTCCTTGAGTCACCCCGGACTAACCATATTTTTTGCAGGGCATTTACTATTATTTACATATCTCGAACTTACCAACATTCATGCGTAAGTATGTGCGCACAGTGTATAACAAGGAACTGTTTCAACATCAATATTTACCTGAAAAAAAAGAGTAAACAAATTAATAGCTATAACAAGTCAGCTTAAAAGTGTAAACAAATATATTCGTAAAAATAATAATAAGAGATATCGGGTTTTAAATTGAAACGAAAATCAAATTGATTGGGCAATTTTGATTATTTTTGTGGTGATATTTATTTTTAAAGATAATCCCTTTCAAATGTTGGCCGCAATTGCCTCGTAAATAACGTTGGTATTGTTGGCTTCCAATGCCTCAATCGAAGCCTGTTTATCCACAAAGCATTTAGATTTTACATACCACCACAAATAAAAGTACAAAGATGTGTAATCACACGATCTTGATGGCTAATTCACTGCTTTGAGACAAGAGATATAAATTGCTCACCGAAACGAAGACGCAGTAAATTCATTGTTTCACGGGCTGTATATGCAGGCTGTTGGAACCAAATGCTATGGAGACCTAGGGCTATGGGCCACAATTTCCTGCATCAAAAAGAGTTTTATCATGGCGCGATCGCGTTCGCCATTCAGTGTTACATTGGCACCAGCCTCGTCTTTGAAGAAATATGGGCCGACGAATCAGCTACATGGATTCGCCAAGAAGAACACCACAACACAATATCACACTGTCAACAGAGGAACTAACCAACATAATCAATAAAACTCACAATTGGAAATGTCCAGGAATAGATAACGTCCAAAATTTCTGGTACAAAAAGTTCACCTCAACACACCATCACCTAGCACTAGCAATTAATAAAATAATAGACCAACCACAAACCCTACCAGAATTTCTTACAATAGGCAAAACATACATCAAACCAAAAAATAATGAAACTACCAACCCGTCCAACTATAGACCAATAACATGCCTACCTACACTATATAAAATAATCACCTCCACAATTTCCTCGAAAATAGAAACTCATCTAACACAACAAAACGTCATAACAAAAAGGATGCAAAAAAAAACAGTCAGGGCTGCAAGGAGCAACTTATAATTGACACAACAATTATGAAACAAGCCACATCAAAACAACGGAACCTACATTCATGCAACATAGACTACCAGAAAGCTTTCGACTCCGTGCCACATAGCTGGTTAATCAAAGTGCTTCAAATATACAAAATACACCCAAAACTAATAAACTTTCTATAAAACACAATGAATAAATGGAAAACACAAATAAATCTAATAACATCTTCAGAAACAATAACAACAGAACAAATAGACATAAAAAAAGGAATCTTCCAAGGTGACTCTCTAAGTGCTCTTTGGTTTTGTCTCTGTCTGAACCCTCTTTCCAACACCCTCAACAACACAAGATATGGATACAATATACACTACAAAACACACGATAAACCATCTTCTATACATGGACGACATCAAACTATACGCCTCCACACAAACACACCTAAAAGCACTTTTAAAAATAACAGAACAAATAACAAACGATATAAAAATGAGTTTTGGCATCAGTAAATGTAAAGCACAACACATAGAGAAAGGAAAATGGACTGACACACTGACTGAAACGTTAAACGATCAAATCCTTGAAAACATGGAAGAACATGAAACGTACAAGTATCTTGGATTCCAACAAAGTACAAAAATAGACCACAACTCTATTAAAAACCACCTTTCACTGCAATACAAAAAACGCCTTAACCAGATACTTAAAACACAACTAAATTCCAAAAACCTCTGTAAAGCAATCAACACCTATGCCATACCAATACTCACTTACTCCTTTGGAATAATAAACTGGACCAAAACTGACATTGACAACCTGGAAAGAACAACGAGAAGACAACTTACCAAACATAGAAAACTTCACCCCAACTCATGCACACAAAGACTTACAATACCAAGACTACAAGGAGGAAGAGGATTGATTGATATCCAAAACCTTCACAATAGCCAAATCTCAACATTAAGACAATTTTTCCACACCCACACATCTGATCTACACAAAGCAATAGTCCTTGCAGATAAGCACTACACCCCACTAAACCTACAAAACACTGAAATAACAATCACCCAAACAACTGTTGACGAAAAGAAAACTATTTGGGCACAGAAACAGTTACACGGAAAACACTTACATCTTATGGAAGACCCAAATATTGACAAAATAAATAGCTACACTTGGCTTCAGAGAGGAGAGCTTCATCCTGAAACGGAAGGGTTTATAATTGCCGTTCAAGACCAAGTAATTCTCACCAAAAACTATCAAAAATACATAATCAAAGACCCAAGTATAACTAACGACAAATGTCGAAGATGCCGAATACACCCAGAAACAATAGACCACATAACCGCAGGATGTCAAATTTTAGCAGGCACAGAATATACACTTAGACACAATATAGTTGCAAAAATAATACATCAAGAAATAGCCAATAAACAACATTTACAAGAAAACAAAGATCCATATTACAAATATATCCCTTCAAACATCTTAGACAATGAAGAACATACCCTATACTGGGACACTACAATACACACCGATAAAACTATAATAAGCAATAGACCGGATATTACTTTAATAAATAAAATAAACAAAATAACATGCTTCATAGAAATCAGCACCCCAAATGATACCAACATACACAGAAAATATGTAGAAAAAATTGAAAAATATAGTGAACTAACGCAAGAAATAAAACGAATATGGAAACAAAAAACTGTAAAAACAATTCCATTTGTGATTTCAGCAACTGGCATACTCCACAAAACATTTATTAAAAACTTAAAAGAACTCAACATCAACCCAATTATACATCATAAGATACAAAAAGCAGTCATTTTAAAAACATGCAACATTATTAGAAAAACATTGACATGAATAAATAAACACTGACATAAATATTAATAAAATAATACAAAACATAACACAAAAAAAAAGTGCCGACACGACTTGCAGCACGAAACTGCCGTCGTGCTCGGTGAAAATGGACCCCGCCTCGCGCGGTATGCGGGGGGGAGAGTGGCGTGGGAAGAAAATAATAATAAAATAATAACAAACTCAAGTTAGAATCCATTAAAAACACAATCAAATTATAAAAATGTGGATAAACTGACAAAAGTGGTGAAAGGAGCTGGGCACATAAATGGCACAACCTGGAAAAAGAGGGCAAAAATCGAGTTAAAACTAAGTTTTTGGGCAGAAGTTAAGATACTTTGAATGCGTGATAAAACAGATTTCCATCTTCCATACGGGCAAAAAAATACAAATCTAGTTATTGCTATTGTAGCAGCATAAGCATTCGCCATATATACGGGGAATGCTGCTGAAGTGACAGTCCTTAGCCGGATATAAAGCCGGGTCGTTCCGGTTACGTAGAACCGAATGTCATGGGAACGCTGCAAATCTTGTCAACCAGCTCAGCAGCCATTAAAGCTTACAGACTTAAACCGCTAAGCTCTAAACTGGTAATGAAGTAAGTGGTGATTAGTAAGCATATCACATTTTCTAGGGCCAACAAGTTAAAATTCTCTGAGTCGATATTTTCTATGCAAATGCTCTGCCCTTCGAAAAATTAACTTCAGATCTCTGCGAGACCACTCCCTCAAGGAACTGGTCAGTATAATCATAATATCGCTGGAAGGATTATGTGAATGTGCCAAACTAAAATGTCCCCTACTTTATGCATTATTACTGCTTGAACATTTTAGTGCTAATAAAATATGATTTTATCGACAGTAAAATTTTTGCTTAATTACAAGTACACAAAGTTTCGCGCTGTTGAACTTGAATTTCGTAAATGAACTGACTTAGTTCAAACAGAAATGGTACAAAAAAATCACACCTTGGCGCATACATACATTTCAGATGTGTTTAAAAAAATCAATAAAATCTATTATTTGGTATGGCGCGTTGGTAGTTGACCTTCAACACAAATACAAAATAACATGCAGCACACGCACACTATGCCATACACATGGATGTGCATAGATTAATTGAAGGAATAAAAGCATATAATGCAAAACACAGTATTTGATGGCTCATTTATTCAATTTTTACTTCTTTTTGCTCTTTCGCATTTCGTTTCCGTAATTTCAAGTACACATTTTTTAATGGAATAAAAAAAGCAAATTTATGTAGTATGAATTTGCCATCGCTTATCTTTTGCAAATATGCTAAGCCACAACTGCCACCACCACCACCACCACATTTAAGCTCTTGTTGATATTAAAAGCAGACCTTTTTGATTGCTAAACCAGATATCCGTAGAGGTTCTTCTTTTAAACGAGCACTGCGTAACCAAGAAAAGAAAGTGGTTTGATATAAAATGTATACTTTAAGGATGGTTCGAGTTTAATAGATAGTTCTTGCGATTTAATTAATCAAAGCAATAATTGTAAAATCTCAAAAACCATTCTAAAGCCGACCGAAATTTCATGGATTCCATGATACATCCTTTTAAATATATTTTTTCTCTTCAAGAAAGTTTCCACCCGACAAAATATACACTTAATTCTAGGGACAGTTGGTATAAATCTTGTTTTATAATCAGTCTCCACTTGACACAGTGGTGTCCGCGGAGTGGTATTGGTAACAAATTGCAGCCAAGTCAGAAATAAGGCCACAAATGTTGGAAAGTGACAGAAAATTGGATTTTAAGGGCCCTGTCGTCAAATACTAATTTTTATAGATATTTTTATTAGGTTTTTGTTTTGTAAGAAAATAAAATGCGGTCGTTTTGATGTTATAAAATGTTATTATTGACATACATACCTTTTTCAAAAGTCCGCCATTTTACTTTTCAAAAAAAATATTCCCATTGGCACACCTGTTAGAATGGCAAGCCTACAGAATAATTTAACTTTTTCGTTTTAGATGTCCTGAATATTCTGTTGACAAGGCACCTATCTTTTTTTAAGACGCTTACTTTGGTGTCACCCTACTACAGGGTGGACCACATAGCGTTTGCTTTTTGAACCATCTATTTTTTGAGAATGGTAACACAAATGACATTTCAAATGTGTTCATAATTTACTTAAAGGTTTGACATTTACGAAATGAGACGCTATACGCTTGAACAAAATCGGGAAACCCTATTTCCAAAGAGGTGAGTCTTCTTCTTCCGCGGTTACAGTAAATGGCGAGCGTTACCGTGACATGCTCATCGAGTTTTTGTTTCCAAAAATTGAAGATGATGACATGGACGACATTTGGTTTCAACACGACGGTGCAACTTGTCACACTGCCAAAGTTACACTCGAACTTTTGGCTACCGTTTTTGAATTCCGATATCAATTGGCCCCCTCGGAGCTGTGATTTAAGTCCGTTGGACTTTTTTTTTGTGGGGAGCCGTTAAGGACAAATGCTATGCGAACCATCCAGAGACGATTGATGCTTTGAAACACGAAATCGAAGTTGCCATTCATGAAATTGGAGCCCAAACAATCGAAAATGTGCTTAAAAATTGGGTTGATCGAGTGGCCTACTGTAAAGCCAGTCGTGGCAGTCATTTGAACGATATTATTTTTTATTCATAAATGACAATGTTCAATCTTCAAAATAAAAAAAAAAGTTTGAAAAAATATTGATTAGGTTTTTTTTTATAGCCGATTCAAAAAGCAAATTTTGCATGGCCCACCCTATACAAAAAAATATATTAAAAACAAAATTGTTTTTGCATACCAATCAGCCCCCAAATTTTTTCTTTTTTTTTTTTTGCCTGTAATATTAGAATTAATATTGTTGCCAACTCGTATCGGATTTGAAATTGAAACAAAACAACGGAAATTCAAATTGATTAGGCAATTTTTGTTATTTTGCTGTAGAACCATTCATGACATTTACTTTTTAAAGAAAATCCATTTCAAACGTTGACCTAAACACTAATTTTGAATGACTCGCTAAAGACTTCCGTCAGTATTCGAAAATAACTAATGTTGGCTTCCAATGCCTCAATCCAAGTTGGTTTATCCACAAAGCATTTAAACTTTATATACCGCCACAAATAAAAGTTCAAAGGTGTGATATCACACGATTTTGATGGTCAATCCACTGGTTCATGATAGAAGCGAATTTTTTTCCGAATATTTAATTTGGTCACACTTTGTAACCAATTTTCCTTTAAGATATCCAAATATTTATGTCTATCCAACTTTACTTTCAATGAAAGTTTAATTCGCGGGTCCTTCAGATAACATGCACCCCTTCCCTTCCACCGCATGTTTTATGGTCGTAGCTTTGCGTTTGGTTTTCATCAAAAAAATGTTTGCCATCCAATTTGAAAAGGTTAAACTTGCAATAAAAGTAGTGGCAATAAACTGCACAGTACAATAAAGTAATTATTTTTAGTTACATTAGAGTACTTACATACATACATACATAGATATACTCATACGTGCTGAAAACGAATATGAATATGCATGCACAAACTAATACTAATACCAATATGTAAATATGGCAATGCTTCAATGCAGACTGTGGAACTCATCTACCCACAACGTAGCAAAATTGCCATTTGGCAAGGCGACTAAAGCGGGCAGACAGCGCAGTGAAGGGATGCGGAGAGGTCGGTGGTGCAAATAAATCGGGTGAAAACTTCGATTAGTCATCGGTGCTAATGTCGTCAACACCACCGCAAACGCCAAAACAAGCAACAAGCAAGAGTAACGCCACCATAAGTGACAAGAAATCGCAACAACACTTGCAAAACTGCAACCAAGAGAGCAAGTTTCCATATGATGATTCCTACGCTGCGGTGCTCAATTGGAACCTTATGGGCTTTTATGCGTATTTTAAATTGCGTACATGTCTACATACATATATACAAGTGTAAACAAGCACAAGAGTAAAAAACGAATAAATTCAATACAATTCACTTTTATATTGTAATGTAATAACAGCAAAGAAGACAGACACAAGCGCTAATAACAACGCATATTGTAGCGCGCCAGCAACCAAAAATTTCCACGCACTCACACATGCCGGCTAAAGAGTCATACATACATTAATACATAAGTAGGGGGTATGAGGTGGAGGAGGTGAGAAGTGAGAAGCGCCGCCAAACACATTATCGATTGAATCAATTTAAACAAACGAATGTGCTTACATCTACATATACACTTATGTGCTTAATAATAGCAGCGCGACATTTTGCAAACGATTGACTATTTATTTATATTTTACTTTTTATTTTTTTATGAAAATATAATTCTTACTACAACAAAAACCATATAACATAAAATTTCAACCTTTGTAAAAAATTTAAAACTATTTAAAACATTTCAGTAAAATTTCAAACTTCTTAGTCAGAATGAAAAAAAAAATTATAAAATTCTGGGTACCCAGTTTTGTAGCCCATTAAATTTTAATATGATAAATTTTAAGTTTATTAAGGGGGCAGATACCTGTAAACGGCCATATTTTCCTTGATTTTCATTAAAATTATTTAAAATGAAGACGTCAATATACAGGGTGGCTGATGAAAGCCGCTACCAAAAAAAAATTGAATAACTTTTTTTCTTTTTAAGTTATCTGTTCCACTTTTGTTTTAATTTGCAGATTGATCTTTAAAATTTATTAAAATGGATAACTGGGACACGCAAACAAGAATTTGGATAGTCCGCCGCTATCACGCACTGGAGTCCGTAGTTTTGGTACAGAGAGAGTACAGGCGAATGTTTGGCGGCGATCCCCCGAGCAGATGGACCATAATGAGACTGGTGAATAATTTTGCTGAGCAAGGAACAGTCGCAAGAAGGCCTTATCATCGAAACCCACCAGTTCGGACGGAGGAAACAATCGCTGCTGTAGCTGCAGCTATACAAAGCAATCCAAGGGTTTCAACAAGAAGCTTATCTGCTCAACTTGGTGTCAGCCGACAGTCTTTGCAAACAATAATGCACAAAGATTTAGACTTATTTCCCTACAAAATTCAAATGGTTAACAAACTGAATGCAGCAGACTTGCCGATTCGCTTGGAATTTTGCCAGAAGATCCTGCAAATGGTGGAAGAAGACCAAAACATGTTAAACTGCCTTTTCATGTCTGATGAGGCCCATTTCGATTTAAACGGCAATGTGAACAAACAAAATTGTCGAACATGGAGTACTTCTAACCCACAGATACTCCACGAGATGGAATTGCATCCTCTTCGCGTGACAATTGCGGCTATTCCTGTCGCAACTCTCAAAGCAGCTATGAACAACTTTTTACTAAGATGCCGCACTTGTGTCAACGAGCATGGGGGGCATTTAAATTCAATTATTTTTAAAACTAGTTAAGCTACATTTAATAAAATTTAATGACCTTCAACTTGAAAAAAAAATAAATGAATTCCATACACTAAAAAAAAAGTTATTTGAGTTTCTTAATGTAGCAAAATTCATCAGCCACCCTGTATTTATTTTCAAAATTGGCATAGAGTTTATTTATACATTTAAATAATATAATTTATTTTTTATTTTATTTTAATCATTTAAAATGGACTCAATTCTTCCAGGAAGGTCGCAGCGGGGCTTCTCAATCGACGGCCATTGTAGCATCGGCGTCAGTGACCTGAATACAAAAAACCAAAGTTTTTGGGAAAAAAAAATTCGCGGAATAAAATGCTTAAAAAAATGAATTTTGGGGCGAAGAATCTTACTATTTTTGCTTCAAAAAAATTATTTTTTGGAAAATTTTTGGAATTGTAAATTCACATAGAAAGTAATATCATAAAATAGATGTGTGCAAAATTTCAGAGAGATCGGTCAATAACTTTTCGAGTGTACGCCAATTCGAAAAATATAGTTTTGAGAAAAACGCGTCTAAAGTTTGAACACATACATAACTATACCTCTCCCAGCGCTTGAACGCAAAGAATACAAAGAATAGAGTCGTCACGGTTGACGATCTATAATATAAGAAACACTTGAATTTACGTTCTAAAATTTTTTTTTACATATTTTTAAAGGATTATATTGACATTTAAAAAAAACAAATGTTTTTTTTTTCGAAATTTTAGAAGTATCTGTCTCCTTAAAGCGACTTAAAAATCGCGGAAATTTAAATTTTTGTTTTTGCTTGCGGCTTGGGTATTTTCTCAATAAATAAAAAAAAAAACTTTGCAATATGTCACAATATGCTAATATAGTGAGCACAGGTGTATCTATATATGTGTATATAAGCAAAAACAAAAACATAAAAAATATAGCATAACAACAACTGCTGCAAAACTGTTGCCATGATGATCGAAACGACTGTAGCCGCGCATGTTCTGCCACCATCGCTGTTTATTGAGAGGATCGACCGCAAACTGGGTTTATTTACTTTGTCAACAAGCTGATAAACAACTGAAAAGCAACAAAAACAAACACATATAGCAATGATAAGCGAGTCGAGTATTCGTTTAACACACATACGTGTATATGTATATGTGTGTATGCATACAATTTTTTGCGTCGCAGTTCTCGAGTTCGTCACAGTCGTCGTCAACGTCAACGCCAACCCCAACATTGTAGTCGGTTGTTGTTGACGATGACTTTGATGATTCCAACGCTATTTCTTTTCGTGAAGTAGTATAAATAAATATCAGCGACATCGGGTATCGACGCACAGAAGTTATTGAACATATAAATTAACGATGAATCTTGCTCCCCCTTTCACCACTCAGTTGTGTTACTTTTTAGCTTGGCGTGTGTGTGTTGTTAGGCTGCGCTTGGTTTGCGGGTTAGATTTCAGTACTTGCTATTAATTGAATAAATAAAAAGTAAGGAAAGGCGAACTTTACTTACATGCATACATACAAATACATATACACGCGCACAGTTTAGTATGTAAATTTTACTTTACGCTGGCTGTTAATTTTTCGAATCAAACAAACTCATAGACAATGAGAGTTGAGCTTGCAACATCAGAGGGACGAACAGAAATTTAGTTTTGGCATATAAAAAGTGTGTGTGGTTTTATTCGAACGCTATTTCTCCTATTTATCTCTTCTCTAAAGGCCGACGGACATATAAGTTTATCCCCAAACTAGATGAATGGATAAACAGAAAGCACGGCGAAACAGATTACTATCTAACCCAGATGCTCAGCGAACATGTGGTTTTCTTGCGTACCTCCACCGTTTTAATCTAGCAGATAATTCGACCGGACCACAGCGAAGACGAGAACGAGGAACACGTGGCTTTTCAATGCGCCATATTTTATGAAGAGCGCTTCGAGCTCGCAAATGTCCTCGGTGGCGTCCCTACCCCAGATAGCCTTGTAACGCAAATGTTGAATTTGAAAGAAAAATGGGAAGCAGTACAAAAAAGTTTACAGCAAGGAATAAATAAAAAGCAATTAAGTAATAAAACTCCGAAACTTTGAATTGCAGCGCAAGGCGGAAGCAAAGAAGCCTTTTTGAAACAGATCTCCTGTGGGGTGAATGTATGCACGAACAGACGACAAGCACGAACGCGTAAGGTAAATCCTCAAGACGAAACCAAACAGACGGCAAGACGATATCGAGAAACGATATTGCAACTTTCCGATGCCCCATTGGTCACAAAGCAATGGAGGCTCATCGATAGCGTATAACCCCAATATGCAATTTGCAAAGGAACCTGGACGCAGGTACCAAGGTGTTCGCTTCTTAACACATCAGTGTCAAAGACCTCAGACCTGATTCGAGCGAAAGAGGGGCAGACGCACAGAAAGTGGTACGCCGCCTTATCCCCCTCTTCACAAGCTGGGCAGAGTACACTGTCTGAGATGCCTACCATCATCAGTCCAACCAGCTATCTGCAGTCCCTTCTGCTTAGTGACAGGAGGATTTGCGACAGTCGGTCGGACATGGCAGGCAACATCAGTTTAGTCCATCTGCAACCTCTCTCAGCCTGCCAAGCTCGCTTGTGGATTAGAGTAACCCTTTTGCTAACCGTGGCTTTGATGGCTGCAGAAGGGTGTGGCAGAACGGGCTCCGGACCAAAGAAGTTGTCCTCAGAGCCCATCCTAGCTAAGGAGTCGGAGGTCTCGTTACCCACGATACCCACGTGTCCCGAGACCCATGTTAGCATCAGGCTATTATGTCTACCGACTAGTTGAGCCTGGACTCCAGCTCGCTAGATTGATTGCCTGTCGATTTCACCAGTTCACACTTCTGCACATACATCTCCTCGAAACTTAGATACAGGCATTCTAAGAGCAAGTGCGTTGGTCCCGTAGACCCCAGAGCCGGAACCGTGCTCGGTCCTGGAGCCATTAGTGAAAATGCGAAAATAGTGTTTGCCGGGCTCATTTTCAGAGTTTGACCTCAATTGAGCCTCTGGCAGCACCACACTGCATCGCTTTTCAAGTGCGACTCTTGATGGCAAGGAGTATGGTGAGAATCGTTGGATCGAAGTTCATGCCTTCTCTGTTTTCCAATGCCGGACAGGGACCGTACCAGTTCGCATTGTGTTTCAGCCTGCAGATGGCCTTCAAGACCTTTCCTTGGATGAAAGCATCAAGTGGTGGTAGACCAACCAGAGCAACTAATGCCGGGCCTGAAGTAGTCGGAAAAGCTCCGGTGCAAGAGATGGCCACAGTACGTTGTAGTCTTGATAAGGTACTCCTGACTCCCACGAGAGGGAATCTACTCATCCAGACCACTGAGGCATAGGTGATAATAGGTCTTATCAAAGCCATGTACTCCATAGGATTTTGCTAGGAGAAAAACCCCACATTTTCACAAAAACACCCTTGCCCCGTTGGAAAGCTGTCAGTGCTTTGGATATCTTTGTTTCAACATGTGACTTCCAAACAAGTTTACTATCGGGGATTACTCCAAGATATTTGATAGCTGGATTGTGACTCTTTTTAGCTTAGGCAGAACGAGTTCATCAAGCTTCCTCCTTCCGGTAAAGAGTACAATACCAGTTTGGGTGGGGTTTGCCGATAACCCATTAGCACAGCACCAAGTGTCAATTTCGTAGAACCAACTGTCGTGAGAACGACTTGGTCAATTAGTTCAATTATGGCACTATTGCGTTTGCTCATGAAAGAACTTGGAAAATTTCCATTTAAGTTTCATTCTGTTTTGCGCTTTGTTTGTCTAATTTTGTGAAGCAATGACACTTTACATCAGCATTGCTATAGCTGAGTTAACCGAGTTGGAATAGTCTTTTGCAACTCGTGCAACTGTACAAAAGAATACAACTAATGTTGTATCTGCAAATGGCAGTTGCTGCCTCATTCGAAAACAGACGAGTAGAACAATGACAATAGCAACAATGCAATTGTCAACAAGACGGAGTAAACAATGAGAAAGTATCAGTAACAGCTGCTGACATATATTCCACAATTCGACTTGTTTTTGTGCTGTTTCACTGTTTTTGAGTTCTAAGTATGTACGGCCAGCTAGGACAGGATCGGGTAGAGAGTAGGGCAACGGGAGGCTGAATGAATATACATGCATGCATATAAGCTTTTTGTAATATTTTTCCCCTCTTTACTTTGCTTTTTATTACGAGGGTCGTTTGAAAATTATGTTGGAAAATAAAAACTACTTAATTGTTTGCGGTAAACTGTTTTCTTGTTGTTTTCAAACATAGCCTCCTTTTTTATGCTAATACACTTCATCCAACGCTGTTCTAGTTTGTTCATCCCTTTCTTTAAGTCCAAAATAAACAAGTCCAAATCAAAATGTTTTTGATGGCGCCATCTTTTTAGTGAGTTAGTGCGATGGAAGGTACATCCCTAGCTGACTTCTAGTGAAAGCTTGGTGGCATTCGGTTCAGTGGAAACTAAGTTATTGCGTCTAAAGTGTCAGTATGTTTGTGTCATCGGTACAAAAATGAGTTTCAAACAAAGAGTTAATATCAAATTTTGTTTTAAAATCGGTAAAACGCTTACCGAAACATTTCAAATGGTGGTGAAAAAAATTTACGGCGATGATTGTCTATCTCGTGCCAGAGTTCATGAGTGGTTAACACGTTTCAGAGATGGTTGTGAGGACATAAGTGACTATGAACATACGGGGCGTCCAAAATCAGTAATCCCCGGAAACTCCATCGAAATTTTTCGTAAATTTATCAAAAATGAACCGAAATCATCGTTGAAATTAATTCATTGACTTCTTGTGACGTCTACCTATTCGAAAAATTGCATTTGGTCATGAAAGGAAAACGCGTTGCGTCCGCAGATGCCATCCAAAAGGCTTGTACCGACATCCTGAATGACCTGCAACACTCCCGCGAAAAACTTTTAGATCGCGCAAAACAGTATATCGAGGCCAGAGGGAACTACTTTGAACAAACAAACTCAGAAGTTATCAGAACAAAGCTTCAGTCGTTTCTATTTTAGCTCAGTCTTGTTTATTTTGGACTTCACTTTGTAGGATTGGACCGAATCTGAAAAATAGTAATGCGTTTCTGCAATCACCTAAGTTGAGGAAAATCACTCCCAACCACTACCCATTGCAGACGAAAAGCTCCAACTTCCGCGAGAGTCTCACGTAACCTTGGCACAATTACGTTCTGGTTACTGTAGCAGGTTGAACTCCTACCTATCCAGAATCGACCCCGACATACTAAACATATGTCCGGCATGTGAAGGCACCCCGCACGACACTAATTACTTTTTCACATGCCCTTTAAAACCCTAACACCCCTCTCCCTCTAGACCCAACTTGTTGAAACAGCAAGTTTCCTGGGCCTACCGTTAGATGAGCTAGACGAAGACAAGGCAAAGTTACTGCTACAAGAACAACAATACAAGAAAATCACTCGACTTCCTCGATTCAAACGAATGCCCAACACACAGAAATAGACCGATCTGGCTGAAACTTGGTGTGCGCTCTTCCAAGAGATGGTACTAACTAAACATAGCCTCGATGCGCGCCAATACGACTTGTAAGAACTTTTCAAACGACCCTCGTAGGTATAATACATACATACACACATATTTTTTTATTCATAAAACAAAAGAGCTATACAAATTTCACATCACTTTTTGCGCTTGACTTTTTCAACAAAATTTTGTGTTGGCCTTTGCTTACATTGTTGTTGTTGGCCTCAATTTACTAAATTTTACAAAAAACGTCTGAAAAATTTTTTTAACACGAAAATGATAGTCTGGTGTTATTTTTCTTCTTTAGACTCGTTTCTACCAGTGGGATATAAAGCAAACAGGCGATTATTGTTTCAATTTTGGATATTACCTTCAACTCCTTCACTCTGGTCGGACTTCAGCTACAACCAGAGTGTTAGATTTGCATAACAGAAGCCTATTTTAGACCAGCGTTCATTACAAATCTTGGATTAAAACAATGGTCTGTCCGATTCCTATGCGGAATCAATGCACTTCTAGCAATTTCAAACATGAGCCAGCCATTTGGAGCTACAGAACTGGTAATATTTACATGCGGAGGACTCCGCCTATATTTTATTCATATAAAAGCAAAACAAAAGTAAAAATGTTGTCCAAAAAGTTTCTCTATTTTGTATTCCGCAAACAACAGTAACGAAAGAAACGAAAACGCAGAGGAGTTAAAACGAGCTCGAGCAAAGATGAACCTCTCTTATCGTGAAAGCAATGATGTGACCGTTAATGATCTTCCTCACGGCTTGTAATTTGATTAGGAAGTAAATTATTAGATATTGGTTGAGTTTGTTTCGAAATGCTGATAATTATGCAAATTTTAAAAAGATGTTGCTTAATAAACTCGACAGCGAGCAAAGAAAAATATCAGTCATTCTACTGACAAGATATCTATCCAAAAAAGCGAAGATTCAGTACACATTTCTCAAGTGTTTACTGTCAACTCCACGCTCCGCTATGGTTGCCTCATTTCTCATGTGAGCTCGTAGTCGCTTATACAGCCACTTCACCAACACATTTATTGAAACGCTCTTTGCTGACGCTGCTTGAAGTGGAATGCATTTGATGATTGATGAATATGTGATATGCAACCAAACATGTTCTTCATTTTGCTATGTCATGCAACACCTATCAGCCGGCCAAATCGGTTACTCCCTTCACCAACTTCATGGCCCGTGGCCCTCTTTGAGATGAGTATACTCGTACATGCAGCAACAAAATTCTCAGTATTATACTATTGACAAAAAGCGTCCAAATTGAGAATGTACATATATTTATATACACTGGTGGCGGCATTTCCCTCACTAAAAAAACGCTAGTTAACTAATATAAGACGAGTAATCAAAGTTCCTGTTCAGCGACGAAAAGCGATTCAATTTAAATGGACCTGATGAACCTAAGCGTGCGTCATAAGGTGAGGAAGTAATGGTGTCGCAGAAGCTGTGGAGACCTTTCAGAGCAGAAGATCGTTGAGCACTTTCTCTGTAAATGTGCCAATTCAGCAGCTAGACGATAAAGGTCAGTGAGTGTTTCTTTCTTCGATAACTTTGAGCGGTGCGCCAACCTAAATCCCATCAGTCTTCTCTATTACATCAAGAGCTTTGGCTGGCTGTAGATATCTGCCTGTTGGAGGTCTCATAATGGTATCAAAATGGCGTGTTAGTGCTACTTCAGGAGTGCCAGACACTGACACTTCAACCATTTCACCTGCCTCATGAAGTGCGCTAGGTTTTGCTCCAATTGTACCATAGAAATGGGGTAGTTTCCACCAAAACTGAGCTGATCCATCCGGAGAAGTCAGTCTTCTCCATTACATCAACAGCTCTGGCTGGCTGTAGATATCTGCCTGTTGCAGGTCTCATAATGGTATCAAAACGACGCTATAGTGCTACTTGGGGAGTGCCAGAGTGGCAATTCAAACATTTCACCTACTTCAATGAATTGGGCTAGCTTTTGCTCCAATTGTTCCATAGAAATAGGGTAGGTTCCACCAACACTGAGCTGCCCCATCCAGAGAAGTGGAATTTGACTTCACTTTCAATAGGATAGCGCCAGAATTCACTCTTCTAGCAGGACATAAGAGTGGTTGAGACAAAAACTTATTATTAAAGCCCGCACGCTGTCCAGACTTAAATCCCATTGAAAATGTTTGGAACACCCTTTCAAAAGACTAGAAAAGCGTGATTACAGAGGCTTGAGCTGCAATACCATTAAAGACTTGAAAAAAACGTAGTTCTCTTCTATGCTGATGAGATTAATACAAGTTGAAAAAAACAAGTTGTGAATAAACGCGACATCAATTTGTTATCAGAATTGTTTTACTTTTTTTTTAATTTATGTGAATTAAAGTTAAAAAACATTCTGAATGAATGAAAATAAGATATGCACTTCGACCTCGCGGTCATTCTGTGCCTTTATCACAGTGCCTCATACAAAATCAGCTCTCTCAATGAACCTAAGATGCAGCTGGATTGGGCTGAGCATATGTGCCTTTCTTCCGACCACATCTGGTCGAGATATCTAATTCTCCTTCACGTTATGGCATCACAATCGAGAGGAAGTTGTGTTAGAGGTTCTAGGAATTAATCGCAAATACGACATGAGTCAATGGACCAAGCCTGTGAAGTTGGATGCGCAATCTACAATGACAATACCCGAAAGCCATCTCAGCTTGTTCCCAGGGAGCGTTACGAGTTTCTTGTACCTGTTTTGATTATAGCCTCCAGTAAAGACTTCGTCTGGAGTAATCCAATAGTTTGGTGCCAGCTTACGTCTATTAACTTTCTCTCCTCGCTTCTAAGTTCCTCCTTGACTTGATAGTGTGTTGTCCCATGACAAGGAAGAGGCCATACAACCTTTTTAATCAATACAACAGCTACTTCGTTCCTGATAAGATTCCGTACCTATACCTTTATGTCCTGGGACCCTTATGAGCCGGATGCAATGGGGCATTTCTGGTAGATTTAGTTTCTCGATGCGCTCAAGAGCTAATGAAGCCTTAACCTTTAAGGATGACAATTCTTTGAGTGCACTTGACTATTGCTCATAACTGTCATTCAGTCCACCTAGAAGATATTGGGAAAACTACCCACAGACCACTTTTTTTGTCACATATCCAGTGCCAGGCAGAGGTAGGTGCCAGCTG
>JAYXIM010041447.1:0-64844 GCA_037575425.1 Anastrepha fraterculus | reverse complement strand
TGACAGTTCTTGGCCGGATATATAGTAAATCCGGACCGTTCCGGTAATGTAGAACGTAGACTGTCGAGGGAAAGATGAAACGAAGTGGACTTGTGCAGCAGTTTACTACGTCGAAATAAATGAGATATTATAATAAATGCTTTTTCAATATTTGCATATATTCACATTTCTACATTTCTGGTCAAAAGTATTAACAAATAACGCTGATCACAAACCAACTAAACGCTTTTCGGGTCATTTAGAGGGCAACAAAAATCAATACTATAAAAACTACAAAGCTGTATAATGAGCAAAAAAAAATACAAAAAAAACAAAATACCAAAAAAAAAACAATACAAAAAAACTACCAAAAAAAAAAAAAAATACAAATACAAGCAAGTTAAGCATTCCTAAATTGATTGATATTTATATTTAGCAACTGTCGCAATGGCTTTTACAAAATGCCACTTTCGGCTTGGCGGTTGCTCTCTAGCAGAATTTCTACTCTCGTTTTTTACCTGATAAATATGTACATATACTATATACTGTACATATTCAATCCATCTTTCACCCTTCTTTTTTTACAAATATTTTTTTCTTTTGCATTTTTCAATTTATGCGAAGAGCAGTGGAGGCCTTTAAAATGAACACCGGTCGACGTACCGGACAGCGCGCAATACAAATCCACGGCAATGTGGTGTGCGTCCATATGTATGTATGTACACACATACGTCCATTAACTATTTTTGTCTTTTTATAGTTTATTTAATTTAATTTATTTTATCAAAAAAAAATTCTCGTTGTTTTGACGTAAGTTTTCGCATAAACTTACAAATATATGGCAGGCGCTTTTTAATCTTTATTTGTTTTGTTTTCGGCTGCTATTTATGACAATAAAATTCTAAAATTATACAAAAGAAATCATACAAACAAAAAACTAAATAAAGTATCCAAAATGCCACTCTCATTCGAGGAACTTATTTGCCAGAATGTACGTAAATATGTCAAAATGTACATACCTACGCGATAATTAACAGGTTATTTTTATGCTTTGCCTTGTGTACTGTAGCTTTTTCAGATTTTACTTTATTATGCCCACAACTTGTTTGCAGAACAGCCAACCAGCAGCACAACCTGGTTCAATCACAAATATGAAACCTTTAACAAATTAAGAAAACTAAAAACAATTTTGTTAAAATTGATTTAATTTATACGAAGTAAATCCTCTCGCGCTTTCTGCTTGGAAATCTTGTTCAGGATGGCGGTCGACGAACTTTATATGGCTTCAATGTGTTTATACCTTTTTCTATTTATGGCTAAATGTAATTTACTAAACAGAGAGAGCTCGCACTGAGCTAAATTAGGCAGAGAGTGATTGATAGACCGACCGTTCCCACGACAGTCGTAACAACCCGGATTTATATCGGGCAAATGACTGCATTCCCCGTATGTGTATGATAAATATTTATACTGCTACAACAACAAAAACAGTGATTAATAGACAGGGTGTCATTTTTGTGCAAAAAGCTCGTTTCATTCTTGGTGCTTGGGCTGAGGCTATCATGAGAACGAAGAACAAGGTCTTCAAAATATGCGGTTTGCACTTCGACTTCATAGTCTTTTGTGCCCACTACTAATCACAGTACCTCATCCAAGCCCAGTTCCCTTATTAAACTCAGGGTAGAGCTGGGTTGGATTGAACATCTATGCCTTTCCTCTGACTGCAATTGGCCAAGATGTCTGAACCTTCTCCGCGCTATAGCGCTGCATGCCAGGAGAAAGTGCAGGGACCGTTTTGGCTGACAAGTCGCTACCCTCGTCCGTAACCATTTGTTTCGGCTGGGCTTCCTTATCCCCGGCAGCCTTCTGCCTCCAAGGTATCTTGGTGACATAGCTGACCGGTAATTCAGTCGGTAGCTCATCCTTTTCATGGTTATGCACGAGTCCTCATTAATGCTCAGGTTGAGCCAGTGCCCTACATCATCGACGACGCTGCTCAGAATGTGTCACGCTTCGGTTTTCAAGCCGCCGTTCTGAGCTTTCAGCAGGCCTACTGCATATTTTGCAGACTTGTCTGCGCCCCTCGGCAGTATACATTATGTATAGGGGGTATATCGTCAGCCCACTCTTTTCGTGTCAAGTTGCGGACCCTTCCACGCCGCAAGCTTGGGTGTCACGCCTGCTAACCAAGCTAACCTGAGTCAAGTTTTGCAGCAACGTAATGAAAAATCTATTTTTTTTCAGCGAAATGGGGCTTGCCTTTCGAATAGGTGTTTATTCACTGTAGTACAGTCCTATTATCATTCCTCCTTTCCGCAAAAAGTCCTCGAGGATTGTTCGTTTTAGATATTAGAATTTTTCGTCCGATGATGTGTAAAAATGGTTTCAGGATCCAATTTTCTACAGATTTTAATAATTTTTTTTCTTAAATTCTCCGAAATAATTTTGGAAGAGATGGTCTAGGCCCGAATTAATTTTTTTTTTTGTATAGTATCAAAACACAGCCTTGAGTAGGAGTATTCCAATTCGGTTTGGAATTTCTCAATTGCAGTTCTAATCAACGCAAATACATAAGCGCAAGTACGCAAATTTCCAACCCCCCTTGAGGAATGAAATCATCCCTTATATACCTAAAAACTTAAAACCTAATATTTTTCATGAAGAAACCTAGAATATTCACTGGAAAAATTTAAAAAATATATATATTTACACGTTTTCGGGGTTACTATATCTGAATTCATTGTCCATTTGTCCTTGTGGGAAAAAATTGAAGGCCAGTTCAAGGTCAAACATAGCATACTGACCGGAAAAGTTAAAAACAAATTGTATATACACTTTTTTGGAGTTACTGAATCCAAATTCGTTGTCCATTTTTGTCCTTCCTGGTTCCAATTGAAGGTCTCTTCCAAAATCATTTTAGAGCATTTAAAAAAATATATATATTAAAATCGGTCGAAAATTGCCTTCTCTGGGATTTTTGAACAACATTGGTCCAAAAATTCCCATTGTTCGATGGATCGCCTTTACTTTCTTATGCGCAATTATGCACAGTTATGCTTGCATAAATGTATTTTCATCATATTTGTCATGTTAAAACTTTTTCGTTCATTTTTTTATAAAAAAATATAGTTCATTTTGCATAAAAACCTTACCAAAATCAAAGTTCTAAACTTTGTATAAAACTATCAAAGATTTCACAAATTTAACCAATTCGAAAAATTGATTAATTAATTTTCTTCGATATAAAGCACATGTTCGTACACACATAAGTCTTTAATACGTATGATAAAGCGCAAAATTTCTTTTGGCAAAAAACAAAAAACTTGGTAAAACTCAACGCGATTTTTGAGCGACTTCTAATTTACACGGACTAGAAAGTGTCCTAAAATTGTACGAGAAATACAATTCATCAATATGTGGCGACCTTAGCATAATGTCACTCACTTTATAGAGCCCTAAGACTTCTCATGACTTTTACATACCACGCAGGTCTTAGGTTTTTGTAATATTGATTAGAGTTGATTTCACATAATATGATACAATTCTATGGTGCCTAGCAATTTTACGCCCTGACCTTTCAACGTCTCCTTAATTAAGGCTGCTATTAACCCTACTACTATTTTTCATTAATTTCGTCGACATTTTTCCATTACTAAGGAAAATAATTCTGCATTGCGTTGGTTGCAACTACTGCCAATTGTGCTTTTGCCGCTGCTACCTTTGTTGCTGTAGTTGTGACTGTGTTATTTTCAGCGCGTTCTACTTAAAAATTGCAACGTTGGAGAAGAAAAATTATTGGTACGAAAGTCGCCGCGACAAGCGTGGATGTTTATATCCGTGGCGCAAAAGCGATTGTGTTTTTGCTGCTGTTGGTGATAAAGTGGTTCATGTGGTTATTGCTGTTGTTGTCACAGTCATTGTCGTCATTGTTTTTGTCGTTGTACTCGTATTTTTCTTCGATTTCCTTTTTTCTTTTGCAGCTTGTTTTCGTTGCAGTTGTGTGTCAACGTTGAATGCAGCTTTCATCATTTCAGTCTTTTGCTTTGCCGTTTGCTCTTTTTTGCTTGAATCTTATACCCGCGCGCACTTGTGCATAAGGGTATTATTATTTTGAATAGATTTAGGCATGGCTAGCAGTTCATTCATCCGATAACACGCGTAAAAATTAAAAAGAAAGAAAGTGATATTTCAGTTACAAATACAGCAAATACATATAGTATACTCGCGTTTGTATGAATGAAAAGTGGGCGCTGCCACACCCATTTTTGAATAACCATATGTATCTCTGCAATGACTTAACGAAGTTGATATACATGCGTCTCGCTGCCCATTTCAGTTGGTTAGGCTTGGCAGCCACATCGCACATAGAAACAACGATGCCACTTAGACCACGAAATGCGTCCGTTGTGAGGCCCATTTCAGTTAGTTCCGACAGAAATTTTATTGAGATCGTACAAAAACCATGTCCACTTTTTATCATATATGCCAAGTTTAAGTTTCCGTCAGTCCGTCTGCTGTTGCAAGCTATAACTCTAATCGCACAAAGTTCGGTCGGAACAGAATTTAGCACTTCCTTACTTGTGGTAGTTGTTCTAAACGAGAAAGTAGCAGCTACAACTCAATGAGAACTACTGTTCAGTGAGAAATAAGACAATAACAGGCGGAAATTTGGCGCAATGTTTTCTTTTTATTTTTCTACCTTTCTTTCTTTCTTTCTCTTCTTTACTCTTTTGGCTTGGTTTTTTTTTATGTTTTCTTTAGTTGGCTTATGTGGCTACAGATTTATGGGAGAAAGTATATAAAAAGGGCGCTTAATATTCTATAGCGCAGAACGCAGTGGTAAGGTAAGCATAAAACGCATTTTTCTGAATGCACTGAACTCACAACGACTTGTATGCATGCATACAAATGTAGTTATCTATGTGCATTGATGCCATGCAGGAAATTCGAAGGCGCATGTAAACTGGTGCGTTTCTAGTATATTTTTTACTATAGTAGTTTTATGCCTCAGAAAATCTCGTTTGAACCTAAAGTGTACAGGAACCGGCCAACGGCTTATTTTTTTAAGCCCCATATTCTTTTCACACTAAACCCAGTGTCAAGGTCTAAAAAGCTCCGACAGTCATGTCGAGCTCAAAAAAGAAACTTAAAGCAAAAGCTACGCTTGAAAAAATTGATATATAAAAAACTTACTTCCATATCTAATAAATAAAGTGCTACCGAAGCAGTGGCAATTTAAATAGACATTTCAAATATCCCAATATGTCGTAAACTTCTGAAGAAAATTTCAGAACTGGAAATACAAGATATTTTTGATGTTGTTGCAGCAGTTTACAAAACCTTGTCCAATGTGCTGAAGTCATCAAGCAAGGTTGCTTTGGCATCAGTTCATCAAGCCTTCCCAGACACAGTAAGGTCACCAGATTTTTGTTATTGTTGTTGTTGTATGATGTTGTAGCAACTTACTAAACCCTGTCAATGCAATTTAGTTACCGGTCTGCTTCGTCTAGCCCATCTAACGGTAGGCCCAGTGAAACTTGCTGCTTCGACAGGTTGGGTCCAGAGGGAGTAGGTTTAATGGGGCATGTGAAAAGGTGGTTAGTGTCGTGCGGGGTGCTTTCACATGCTGGACATATATTGGGTATGTTGGGGTCAAATTTAAGAATATTTTAAAAAACCATCCAGCGATTTTAGAGCTGTTTGACAGTCAGAGAGAATGTTAATATTGGCACCGCACATGCCTCTCCGTAGACATTCTCTGGCACACAGCTCTAAGGCGTGGACCTCCGCCTGGAAAAAATAGTTCATAAATAAATAATTGGCGCTTACACTTCTTTTAAGTGCTTGGTCGAGCTCCTCCTCCTATTTGTAGCATGCATTTTGATGTTGTTCCACAAATGGAGGGACCCACATAAACTTTTAAGCCGACAGGAGTTTTTTCATGGCAGAAATACACTAGAATGTGTGCCGTTGCCTACCGAGGGGCGACCGCTGTTAGAAAAAACAACTTTTTCTTCATTTTGGTGTTTCGTACACGGAAATTCGAGCCTACCTACTTCGAATGGTATTCACCCACAATCTTATTCGGCTACGACGGCCGCCGTAGTTCATACTACAACAAAAAGCATATAACGCAAAATGTCAAGCTTTGTACAAAACTTTAAAAAATTTCATCAAACATTCCAGCTTTTTAACCAAAATTTTTTTCTTAGTATGCAGTTTTATAGCCAACTGAATTTTGAGTATAGCAAAGTGCAAGTATCAACTGACTTCAAAATATCATTGATTCTTGCAAAAAATTTTCGCATGCTCAAGCAACAACAAAACCAGCTATCAAAACTCAACGAGAACTTGACGCTCGCACGACAGTCAGTTATAAGTTATCGGAACGATACAGATTTATATAAAACACTCCAGCAGCATTACCCAAACATGAAGTAAAGAAAATATTTGTGCTGTTAAAACAACAACATCAATGAGTAAATTTGCCAAATTTACCAATTGTCTGAAAAAAGAATGAAAATATCAAAATATAATTACTGCCAACGATTTGCATCACCCTATACAACGAAAAAACAACACCAATTAATATTAATTATATATTATTATATAATAATATTAATAAATTGATTTTTTTTTCAAGCAGCTTCAATTGCAAGTGTTTTGATCGGTACTTATTTATGTACAGTGGGCTAATTTACAGTGGGTACTGTAGTCAAGAAAACACAAATTAATGTCGATATATTTATGTTGTTAATTTAGATACAAATATTTTTTGCTATACGCCTGAGCTGCCAAAGTTACGGATAGCAAAGGAAAAAAATTCAAAACCCCCAAAGCCACCGCTTTGAATCGCCGAGTTCTAGTCATGCGAGTACAATAGTCTTTCATCAATACACCATTTCATTTAAAAATATTATTTCTCTTATAATTTTATTAATGTTTTTATTAAAAATATGAAAAAAGAGAAAAACACTAACATTGAAAAAGAATATCATTTAATTAATTTCCATATAAATAATTGCCATATTCTTACGCTGCTATGCTTTTCACAATTTCTAGTAATTGTTATTGAGAAATTGTGGTTAATTGGTTGACGAATTATTACTGGTAAACAACATACAAACAATTTTTTACCCGATTACAAATTTTGGATAAACATCGCCATACTGACTGAGTTGAACATTAAATTACAGTGAAATGTGTACATACGCCATGAGAATTTTTCATATGGTATTTATTGATTAAATAAATAAAAAAATAAAATTTGAATTTAAAAGAATGTAAAACATATAAAAAAAACAATAAAAAAAAAATAAATAAATAAATAAATAAAAATTAAAAAATATTAAAAAATATAAAAATATTATATGTAATATATAACAAAATATATTTAAAAAAAAATATATAAAAAATATATAAAAAAATATAAAAAGAAATATTAAAAAAAATTAAAAAAAAAAATTATACAAAAATTAAACACATTAAAAATAAAAATAAATAAATAAAAATTAAAATAATATAAAAAAATTTTATAAAAAAAACTGTGCGTGTACCGTAGTACACAAAACAGAAGTGAAACTTTCAAGGCAAAAAAAGAAAGAGGGAGAGACCTGAGAGAGAATGAGAGGGAGAGAGAGAGAGAAAGAATATACATATATGTAAAAAATTCACAACATTTGCAGGGCATACAAATAGACAAAATTTACAAAAAACGGAGAAGGGTCGACCGGTGTAGGTAAACACCCGACACAAACCGTGGCAACAACGCGCACTACGCGGAGCGTTTATCACCCGCACAAACACAGCGATTCCAGGACCGCAGCAACGGCACAAATTACCGCAAGGCAATACCAATAAATCCGACGTCGGAATGGATAGCACTTTATAGTACGCACAAGCACTAACCAGGAAACGGAAATATGCGCCAAAAAGTAGGCACCAAAAAAATGCCAAAATAATTGGAACCAAAAAACGTCCCAAACTGTAGACACCAAGGAAACATAACGCCAAAATCAAAAATGGCACCAAAAATATATTTCCTACGAGCTTGCACCAACCAACAATCGCCAAAAAGTAGGCAGAGTTATTTCTCACTAGAAATTAGCAACCACATGGAAAAACTCAGGAAAAATAGCCTCTCCACCCCTACGTTATATCTTTTTTCTCTCTCGCAGAACAAAAATGCCCAAAACGCTGCATGACCTTGAAATTTTACTCTCCATTCTCGCTCGTCCATCGACGCCTAAAAAGTTTCACTTTAATAAAATTAAAAACAATAAAAAATTAAGAAAAAAAATTAAATTAAAAAATCTAAATAAAATAAAAAATCAAAATAAAATACAAGATCAATAAATTAAAACATTCGTAGGCCTTGAATACAAGCGAAGCCCTTGAAATTATATATTCTGCTTATCAAGTAGCTTCTTTCAAAAGAACACACCCACAATTTCTTACTGATTCACCAAATAGTTTTGTTGTGACCGCCATTTTAAATACGTAGACTCCTACAAGCATTTTGGTAAAAATGGAACTTCGCGTGCTCATTAAACAAGTTTAGTTCCGCGCAGCAAATAGGAGCTTGAGAAGCTTTACGGTCTTTCCAGTTCAAGCAACGTCGAAAGTTGGTTCTTCGCCACCGGAATGATCTTATCCGGACAAGGCACTTTCAGCACGCCAGCAGTTGTAACAATGGTAACAACGCCCATCCTTATGGTCGCCTAAAAGGCGGTAAGTTGGTAAATTTTATGATAAGCTAATTAAAAAAATATTTCAATATTTGCTTTAAATCACTTAATTTATTTAGCTGTGTTTATTTGGTAAGCAGTTGTACTAATTGCATTGTAGTAGTGCACACTTGGTTAGTTTCATTTATGGGCATCCCTCAAAACACACACTGTCACAGTTGAAAAAAAGGAAACGATTTTCAATTTTTTCTGTGAATGCCCTGCCTTATGGAAGGAAAGAATGTCAACCCTTGGCAAACTACTGTTCGAGAGTCTCGACCAACTCTGCCTGGCTTAGACGTCAACAACCTAATAGGGTTCTTAAAGCGCTGGATATAGCCATGCTGTAAATAACCTTTAAACAAGTTGATAGATAGGATAGGTCAATAAAATGGTGTGGAAGCGATAGGTGGATTCTGGATGAGTCAAAACTTTAACCAATTCCAACCTCATAGATGAATGAGTATCGGATTTAGGTCGATACCACACTTCCCACGACAGTCGGTTTTGCGTTACTGGAATTCATATCCGGCCAAGGACTGTCATTCCCCTACATATATGGGGAATATTTATGCTGCTACAACAACAACAATACCAACATGAGTGAGTATCGGCTCTAGATCGGTACCACACTTTTTATTTGTATTGGCTTTCTCTATGAATCTCACTCCTAGAACGTTCATACTCTTATTAAAGTGTTTCGATTTCTCAGAATTTGAATTTATTCCATTTCAGTGTTTGTATTGAACTGTAATTAAGAAATTAGCATTTTTACTATTTCTAAGTACGCGTGTATGTACATAAAAATTAGTGGAAGAAACTTGACTGCCTTATAAAATAGAATTTTGCATATATGTATGTACACACAAATGTAAAAACAAACAAATTAAAAGTAAACAGAACATGGAGCTAAAACGAAACGAAAGTAAAAAAAATTCTAATAAGCGTTAGAAAAACATGAAGTAAGCACTCGGCTAATGGTAGTACTACGTAAATAAAACATTTTCGCACTGACATACTGAGTAGGCAATAATAATTTGCTATAACAATTAGCGAAAAAGGTAACTTCCACCAAAACAAGAGTGCCACAATGAAGCAGCTACGAAGGGATAAAAAATAATATTAAAAATAAAAAAATTATATTATAATAAAAATGAAAAATCAAAAAAATGTTAAAAATTATGTATTTGAAAAATGTGCCTTAGTAGAAGAGTGATAGAAACAAGATTGCGCCCATCAGAGAGTGCGTGCGGTCACGTTTGCCAAGTTGTGCAGTGTTGCCAACCATTTGCTCTTCACCACAAATTTAGTGCTAATTATTCTTTCCATCATGGAACTGGTTAAAAGCCACGGATCGGCTCGGGTCGACTCGGGGAAGCAATAAAAAAGAAAGGGAAGATTGTTATTATATGAAAAAGTTGATTTATGAACGAGTACGTAAACAAGCGAAAAAGACAAAATAAGGGAATTTTCGGGAAGAGCGAAATGCACTATACAGATAAGAAAGATACAAGGTGGCGCCAAATTAATCATCAATTTATTTTTCAATAGTTTTTTTGCTAAAAAAAATTAGTTTGAGTGATGGAAATCTTTATTTTGACCTTGAAGCGTCGCATGGCTTATCTGATGGTAATGGATTCGTAATCGAATGTAAGCGATTATACAATTTAAAAGTAATACAATTTTTTTTAATATATATTTTGAACTATTTTTTAAAATATTTCGCTTTCTCTAGCTTCCAAGAGGCGACCCACATGTTGTATACCAGACCACTACCTTATGTTCCTCAATCAAGAAAACTGCTTATGCCCCAAAACTTTTGTTTCTTCAAACTTGCCTGCAATATGAGTTTCAACTGTTAATATTTCGACTTTCGTAGAATATTTCCCAAATATGTATGA
Source organism: Anastrepha fraterculus (assembly GCA_037575425.1). Classification (NCBI taxonomy): domain Eukaryota; kingdom Metazoa; phylum Arthropoda; class Insecta; order Diptera; family Tephritidae; genus Anastrepha; species Anastrepha fraterculus. The sequence continues at coordinate 54,238 of JAYXIM010041447.1, read as the reverse complement.
AATTTTTCGTGGTTTGATGCATCTGTTTGTCTATTTCACAAGCGTAAAAATTATAAATCTTCCGCTTCTCACTCTTGAAAATTTGATGAACCCGTACTTTCATATCCTCCTCATTCATCTCGCTCGTAAGCATTAAATCTCTTCAGAATCATAGGTCTATCAATAATAGTGCAATTGAGTTTTCCTTTTTTGTTGAGACGAATATGATTCAATAGGGCTTCCCAACATCCTCTTCGTAACTTACTGGCGTCGGTTGGGCATAACGGGAGAACTAATTATTAATGCTCCTTTCGCGCGATGTATTCGTGAATTAAAAGCTTTGTACGAGCTTCGTATGTTTTACGCTGTCATTCTGTTCACTGTGTTTCTGTTTAAAGGGCGACTTTCTGAATATTTTGAATTCTGCTTTTTAGTTTTTGAATTTTAATTTACCTTGCGCTATTCGTAGTCTGTAAGATTGTAAAATTGACTAAATAAATAATTGTTGTTGTTGTTGTTGCAGCAGCATAAGCATTCCGGGGAACGCTGCTAAAGTGACAGTCCTTGGTCGGATATAAATCCGGGTCGTTCCGGTTACGTAGAACCGACTGTCGTGGGATCGGGACAGTGTTTGGTAGTTTCTATTTCTTTCGCCTACTCACTGACAAGTAATTCCCCTTTTCACAAAAAAGTAATACCCCGTCCTTTTGTTCGTGTATTCATGTAGCCTGGCGTCACGGCGAATTCAGAAGGCGAAACCTTTGTATTCTATCATCCTTGACCTTGTAATCGGCAGCTTGATCAAATTCAAATTTCAACATGGCGGCTAAACACGAAAATAAGTCCATACCAAGGCGAATCCACACAAGGTAACTTCGTAACTTCGGTAACTTTCTCGCGATTGCTATTTGGAATGTCAAAGTGTCCTGCTTCCTTGTTATTTTGTCTCATTTGTTTGTTAATATTCTCATTGAAATTTTGACGCTCAAACCAGCAAATGGCAAAAACAAAATACATGAAACTGTTGTCGTTGCTCTCCCGTAGTCATCTATGAATTCGCCTTGCCCCATGCACTACACAAAATGGCTTGATCAAACAGGAATTTTTGCCTCATTTGATAAGCTGCTTGCGTAGCGTATTTCGCTCTTAAGTCGCAATAAACAAAAATAAGCGCGTTAAGAAGAGCACGACGATTGTACGAACGAAACATAAGACCACGTAAAAATAATATAGTATGCATACACATACATACAAAAATTGAATCGGATATCATATACAACCGAGACAACAACAAATGAGGCGACAACTAGCAGCAAAGCAACTTTAATTAGCGTTATATACTACATGCAAGTATTATGTACATATTGTATTAGCCCGCATACATACATGGGCACATATATAGCCATATACATGTATGCGTACGTATGTATATAGCTCAATCAAAACGTCGTTCATTATTTTGCTGTTGCCATTTTGAGTTATCAGTCGGGAGTTTACAATAACAAAATTGATAACTAGCACTTCTGTCAACAGTAAACAACATCAAATGCCATCACAATGGCTTAATGGTTTTTTTATTTATTTTTACTTTTTGCTTTTTTTGTTACTTGAAAATTTATCAGAATAAAATTCAAAGCTGCCTTAAAGGCACATTAGCGTTGTGAGTGCAAAAGGCAGCGTAGAATGGAAGTGCGAGACATTAGGTTTTTCCTTGTTCTTTACCCGTAAAAATTAACCAGTTAAGAAATTTCTAAAAACAAACGAAAAAAAAAATTTATTGTACGCAATAATTCATACAAACTGTTAAAACAGTAATATCAGGTAGAGATAGCGAAGTTCCACTGTTAAAACATATTTATCTCACAGAATTTCTTGCAACACTGCAGTAACACCAACTATCATTTTGAGGTTTGACAACTTAAATTTAATTTCATTGCGCTATTTGCATTAAAAACATAAATTTCTGTACGGATTTCCTCGTTACGTCCATATCTGCCGACGTTTTCAATAGTTTTAGTGTTTTTATGATCCGATTTGCTTTTGAAAACAAAATTTTAGAGCAGTGGCAAGTAATCCAGATGAAAAACGGAAATTTGAAAACTATTAAGACACATTTAGTACGTACTTAGAGGTACATCAAGACGTTTATATTACTTGTATAACTGCAAAACTCCCAGGTATTTTGCTCTCGCATTTCGATGGGATCGATGTCAAAAATCAAAATTCATCTTCGGTTGAAATGCCAAAATCCGACAATTATCGAGGCAAAAACAAAAATCTCGTTACAAATAATACTAGCCTTGATAGATTCTCCTTGGTGTAGGTGGTGGGTTTACTAACTGTAACGGTTTGGCGCTCTTGTACTTACAAGGGGAAATTGAGAGCGCAGTGCATTGTAAAGCTTTTTTCGAATTTTTCTCAAATCCGTATTCCTCAAGTCGGTGTGCCTTGCTCTTTAACAATTATGTTTTATCCAGCTCAGTACCCGATAAAAAAAAATAATTTTAACTATAATTTAAATGAATGCCACTCTCTATTTCGTACCGCATACCTATATACGTATGTTTACTCTCCAAGTAATTCACGTAACAATTCGCGAATTACCATGTTTCGACGGCGCATTCGTAATTCACTTTGGCAGCTCTCCTTCTTGTTTTTATTACTATTTTTATTATTATTTTTTGCTTTGAATATCGGATATGAAGGAAAAGTCAGCTAAAAAAAGATTTTATGGCATGAAAAAGAAGGGAAATTTGCAGTTCGACCTTAAGGTATTTTGTGCTTCCTACTCATCACAGTACCTCATCCAAACCCAGCTCTCAATGTAAACCTAAGATGGACCTGGGTTTGGTATGAACCCGTTTTCTGGCCATAACCGGCCCAGACGTCTACTGTTTCTTCTCGATCTGGCATCATATCCGAGAAGTTGTGTTTAAGCTTCCGCGAATTGCTTAATTTATTTTATACATACAAAATATTGTACCATTCTTGAGGTGGTTGATAACCTGCTCGACATAATAACTTTCCTTGCAATATTTTTTTTTTTTTGCTTCCATTATTGAAATTTGTTTCTGGTTATTATTCAACGTTTGCTAATTTTGTTTAGGTTTGAGAGCTAATTTCGATGAATTTCCGATGAAAACTAGAGAGGACAACGATTTGTTCGTAGTTCGCAAGGTAATTGAGTCTTAATTACCTATAAATGAGGTAATTCGCTCTCAAAATTGTGTATGGCGAATTACGTAACTCGAAGTGTAATTGGAAACTGAATTACGAATGAGAGAGCAAATTACCAATGGGGGAACGAATTAGGTGCCGTGGAACATAAAATAAGTACGGTTTAAATTTTTAAGTTTGTTTCAATTGATTTATTTACTTAAGATTTTTGTTTGGATATGTCGATTAGTAGATCGACTTCTTCTTCTACTTTTTCAATTATCTTTTCATTTTAACACTCACCTGTTTCGCGTTTGCGTTTACTCGACGATTTTTGTTGCTGCAACTGCTGCCGTTGGTGCTGTTGATATTTGCTCGACTCGGCTGCTCCGGGATAACGTATTGTTGACGCTTGCTGCTTTTTTGTCGTAGTATTGGGTACACTTGCCCCGTTTTTATTATTTACAAATTTACTGTTGCTTACGTTGCTATTGTTGATACTATTATCGTCGTTGCTCTCTTTTAGTGGTTGTCTCTGATCCTGAGGCTGATCGCAATTACTGTCGTCGATATAAATTACACTCTGTGCTAAATTATGAGTACCGCTCGCGTTATCTCTGCTCTCTACTTTAGCTTCAGTAATGACTGTACTCTCACGTCGATTAGAATACTGTTGTTGTTGTGGTTGTTTTTTATCAGCGTCAATAAAACTACTCGGCGAGTGTTTTATATGCGACGAGGATGGATAAACAATTGTTGATGCGGTAGCGGCAGACCTTGCTTGTTTTTGTTGCCAATGGTGCGATCTCTGTTGCGACTCCGACTGATTATCGTCCTGATGTCTCTGCTGCTGACGAGACCGTTGTTGATGATTATGATGCAAATATGGCGACTGATGGTTGTGTTGATGTTGAGTATGTTCTTGTTCTTGCTGCTGATGCAGGGCCTCGTCTTGCTCTACTTGCACTTGCTCCTGCCGCAGCTGTTGCTGCTGCTGGTGCAGTTCCTGCTCGTATTGAAGTACGCGCCGTTGTTCGCCCTCGTACACGGGGCGACTGGAGTAGTCGAAATCGGACGCGTTCACAAACGACGTTTTCATTTGTATTCGCTAACCGATGTAATGCAAAAATTCTTTGCAATCTAAATGCAATACAATGAAATCGCCACGTCTACTCGTCGGTTGCTGTTATTGCCGTTGAAAGTGTTGGTCGATGCGCCGTATCGCGTTCGTACGAATTATAACAATTTGTTGTTGTTGCCGTTGTCGAATTCAATTTCGTTAAACGTCCTCCACAGCGATTTGCACGCTTGGGTCTCACTGCCAAAAGTGCAGTTGATGGTGGTGTTGTTATTGTTGTCTTTCCACTCAGACTTGTTTTGCTGTCAGCTGTCGGTGTGTGTACGTCGATTGGTAACGCCGCTGCAGCAACAATTTCATTCGTCATTCGTATTCTTTATGTTTATTTATTTACTTTTTATGCTGCCGGCATTTCCTTTGATTTTATATCTTTGCTCCGTTATTTTGTTTGCAAATGTACATATGTATGTATGTATATTTCTCGATATATTCTCGACTCAGTTTGAGTTTGGTTTTTATTTGTAATTTATCTGTTGGCAATTTTAACGCTGCTGACGTTGATATTAATACTTTTTTCCATTTTGTTTACATCGTATTTTTGTTTTTTTTTTTGTTTGATTTATTTTGTTGGATTAAAACTTAAGGGTAAGATTTTTCAAATCGTATTAGTGTCGTTTTAATCTGTGTACTTTAAGGGTTACTAGTGTATTTAAGATATTTTTTTTCGTTTAAATTACTAATTTACTGAATATATTATAATATTTACAATTCGATTTATTTTTTGTTTGTTTAACACTAAATTTGAAACCAAAGTTGAAGAACAACTGCAAACAAAGAAGAAAAGTAAAATAAGATTTTATTAATATTATTTAAATAATTCATTTATTCATTACATATCACAGTCAAGAGAATGCAGAAGGGTTACGCATATCGCGATGCCGCTACCCGGTTCTCAGTGAATTTGACAGAATCAGCTTTTGATGAACTGACATAGGTAATTTTGCTTAAATTTTTTGTTTACAAACATATTTTATCTATTCTCTTTTCTATCACGCCCCTGTTTACATGAACCTAACCCTTTTAATTTTTACTTGTTTGTGGTGTGAAGTTTTCAACGTTGTTTACCATTTTTTCTTGTCCCTTCCACATAGCAGATGATTTCCTATAAGAAGTTGTTTGTTGTTGTTGATGGTGTTAGGTAAGTTAGCAGGAGTCAACAACGTAAAAAACTTTTGTAGATCGCTGAAAGCCAAAGTCTTGCTGAGAAGACAGGAGTGAGCCAGTTGCGATTTAAGATTTTCAGAAAATACCCTTTTAGTTTTTAGTTGTTGTTAGTTAGCTTAGGAATAAAATCAAACATAAATAAGTCAAGTATTTCGATGCGGAGCACAGTTAAATATTTAGGAATAAACCTGGACAAGTTTTTATACTTCAGTCATCTCGTGCATCATCAGTTGGAGCGGGCCACAAGGGCATACTTTTTATATAAACAACTATTCTCTTCACGACACATATCCTCCTCTAGAGTCAAGATAATCATGTACCAATGTTTAATACGACCTATAATTGCATACGGCATTCCCATATAGTTCAACATATCTTCATCCTACATGGAAAAAAATTAAATTTTTGAACGCAAATGTCTCAGAGCAAGCACCTCACTATACAAAACTCCACAAAGTGATTACACAAAATACTTTTCTAATAGTCACCTCTATAAAATATCTAAACTTCACATAATAGATAATTACATGAGTAATCTCATAAGGAAGCACATACAAAATGCCTGAACTGCAATATGAACAATCTCATAAATGAGTCATTCTACATACACTAACGAAGAGTAATATAATATATACATAAAAACTCTCTGGAACTAGGATTTATCCCCCCTGAGGCCTTTATCTATTTTGACAAAAACAAATTGGTGCAAAATGATGACGGAAATGAACTTAGATTCGATATGAGTATACCTTTCAAAGATCGTAAAGCTTTAGAAGACACTAAATGCCAAAAATGTTGGTGGCAAAAGGAATAATATATGTATGTAGGTTTTTTTTTTATTTGTATCGTCTGTTTTTATCTTATACCCCATAAATTTGTTGCTTATCAGAGAACTGCACCGGCTCAGTGTAAAACATTCATACGCTTCGCTTGAACAAAAAAACCGGCCTTTGCGTTCAAACGATCGAACTTGTTCAAATAAGTTATTGTCATTGTTCATTTCAGCTCAATCAAATCATGTGCTGCGTTTTAGCTCTCCGATGTTATCACCAATCGTCTTCATAGCAGCCGTTTCGGGTATTTGCTCGTTCGGCTGTACATTCATTTTTTTGAGCAAGAATAAAAGGGCTATTGAGCCAATTGAGCCGGTTTGAACACGTATGATCCCGCATGAGTTTTTGCTTGTAACTAACGATAGCAAAGTAAAAGCAAAATTTTAAAGCAAAAACACTATATTTTCATATTTGTTTTTTTTCTTAAAACTTATAATAAAACACGAAAGAAAATAATGTAAATAAGGAAACATTGCTGAAACCAACTAATCCTTTCAAATACGAAACGCAATTTACATCGTTTGATCGAGCATGTGCTATTTACAATAATGACAATTACTTCTTTGAACAAGTTTGATCGTTTGAACGCAAAGGCCGATGCTAATTTCATTCAATGCTGCTTTTTGTTCAATGATTAGATTTGAGCCGAAGACATGAGATCATACGTGTTGACTGAGCTGAACTACGCGTTCGCCTGCATGAGCTGACTGCACTTGACCAAATATTTTGGTTCAATTGACTGAATGTGAGCAAGAAATTTAGCGTATGAACAACTCAAGAAAACAGTGAGCCATGCAGGTCTCAGTTGCTTATATAATGTTGTTTTCAATTTTTTCATTATACTCCTAAAATAATATATGTTTGTGTTTATTAATGATTAATGTGCAAACTTTCTTAGTAATAATTATTATCACAAAAGTATATAGCACATGTTAGTCACAGATGCTGAGAGCTCAACTTGGGACATTGTATCGTAAATTTTTGTTTCAACTTATTAATCTTGTTTATTTAGATTAAGCCCATTTATGTACGAAATCTTTACAAATAAACAGAATTAAAAAAAAGTTAGCTTAGTTTTTAGATGCTAACTCATCTCTACATAGCTTGTTTTGAAACCTAATTTTTTCCATAAAAATTTAATTATTGAATTTTGGCAGTCCATGCGAACCAGACACTTAAAATGTTGTTTGCCGACGTTAACCCTCACCTCAAACGTTCATTTTATTATGCTAAAATTTCGTGAGCTATAAAACTGCGTACTCAAAAGTTTTCTAAACATTCCGGAAATTTGGAAATTTTGATAAAATTTTCTGAATTTTGTGTATTGCGTTGGGTACCTATGTACCTGTTTCAAAAACAAAAAAAAAAACTATTCAATATTACTACCTTCACCTTACAGCTGAAATCATTGAAAGCATAAAGAAAAAATCCACAAAATTACGCAGAAACTAAGATGTCATCCACAGCGATCCGATAACATTGGCAACAACCTTCTGACAACAATAGCTTCTACGTTATGGGAACTATGTATATGTATATATTTATATTCGCCCAATGATTGTCGCTTCAGAAGCCCTCCCGCAAACAATTATGGAAAAATGTTTATGCTATTACAACGACAACATCAAGACCAAATTACTTCGAGAAGGAGACAATTAACGCTACGTATTTTCTGGAATCTAAAACAAGCTGGACCTGTTACTACTCATAACAAGTGACGATAATTAATCGGATTGAAGGGTTTTCTTTTTTGTCGAGACAGACTAGCAAGTACAGCACTCAGACAACATTAAGTCCATTGTACTGCACTCAGGTTCCCTTTTTAATTTTCTTTAAATCTACTCGACCTCCGAAGAAATCTAGGTAGATCTTGTGGTGCCAAGGAGTCAAGGTGGTCGAAAGTGGTTCGCCGTCTCATCCTCCTCTCCACATGCTGGACAGAGTGCACTGTCTGCGATGCCCACCTTTTCCATGTGCTTCGCCCATAGAAAGTTGCCTACAGTCCCTTCTGCTTAGTGACAGGAAGAACTGCGACACCCAGTTTTGTCCATCTGCAGCTTGCCAAGCTCGCTTGTAGGTAAGAGTAACCCGTTTGCTAACCGTGGATTTGATGGCTGCAGAAGGGATTGGCAGAGCGGGCTCCGGGCCAAGGAAGTTGGGCTCAGAGCCCATTCTCGCTAAAAAGTCAGAGATCTCGTTACCCGCGATTGAACGATGCTTTGCCCTCAGAATATCAAAGTAATTTTCCATGAGGCTAATTTATAAAGCTTGCCATGGAAAGGCAGATGCGCTAATGACAGTCAATTAAAAGTTTTAGAATTTGAGGGTTAAAATTATCAGCCAATACTGCGTCCGGACATTTTGTCGTTGTTGTTGTAAGCAGCATAAGCATTCCCCATACATGGACAGTGAATGCTGCTGAAGTGACAGTCCTTGGCCGGATATAAATTCGGGTCGTTCCGGTAACGTGGAACCGACTGTCGTGGGAACGAGGGTATTTTTGTCTTCGATATCTGGTATCAGTTTATAAACAAAAAGCATAAAGGCGTTGATATTAACGATATGATATACATTATATACAGGGTGAACGATATGAAGTGTAACCAACTTCGCACTGCTTGTATCTGTAAAAAAGCTCATGACATCAACGTCAAAATTGTTCTAATGACAGTTCAATATATTGTTTATAAGCCATCAAAAGCAAAGTTTTAGTTTTGTTGAATTTTTTTTTTCTGTGATGGAACTCAAACGTAATAGTGTGATTGCGTTATATTTGGCTGGAAAATCAGAACCAGCCATTGGTCCTGAGCTCAGTCACCTCAAAGTGAATAAAATGTTTGTGTATCGCACTATAAAACGTTACAATGATACTAGTAGCATTGCAAAACGCTATGGAGGTGGACCAAAAAAACCGCAACAACGCCAGAAATGGTTCGGAAAGTGAAGGCTCGACTTGAACGAAATCCACGTCGAAGTGGAATAAAAATGGTCAAAGAACTGAAAATATCGCAAGACAGCATTCGACGCATATTGAAAAATGAGCTCAAGGTCAAGGCTTACACGTTCCAAAAAGCACACGATCTTTCACCCCAGCAAAAAAAAATTCGGTGCGAAAGAGCAAAGGAGTTGTTGAGCTTGCACGAACGTGACGAATTTCCTAACATTGTGTTTTCTGATGAAAAAAATTTCCCAATTGAGCAGTTCATAAACACTCAAAACGATCGTGTTTACTTGACCGAACGCTCATACGAAAATTTGAGCCTACGTATGGCCACTCGAAGCAATTTCCCATCGCAAGTAATGGTTTGGGCCGCAGTGACCGCTGATGGATGCTCTCCAATCGTTTTTATCGAGCCTGGTGTCAAAGTGAATGCGACTTATTTTCGGGGAAATGTTTTAGAAGCTGCTTTAGAGCCGTGGACACGCAAACATTTCGGTCGTAGACCATGGACGTTCCAACAGGACTCGGCACCGTCTCATAAAGCTCGTGTGAATCAAGAATGGTTAAAAAATCATGTTCCACACTTCATTTCGTCCACACAATGGCTTTCGAATTCGCCAGACGCAAATCCGATGGACTATTCCATCTGGTCCATTTTGGAGAGCAAGGTGAGGACTAAAAAATATGCCAGTATGGATGCGCTGAAAAAAGCGATTATACGAGAATGGGCCAAAATACCTCAAGCTCGCATTCGTGCAGCATGTAACTTATTTTTTGACCGTTTGAAGGCTTAGTTAAGGCAAAGGGTGGTCATATCGAGCTGAAGTTAATATATGTTAAAATTGTAATCATTTTTTAACAATTTTGTCTTTGAAATCAATAAAAACTAATTTCACACAAAAAATTTATGGTGTTTTGAATAGGTAACACTTCATATCGTTCACTTTGTATATGTAATTGTCACCTACACCCACTACAGTTTCAAGTCGACTCCAAACGGCAGATATATTTTTTATTTTTATGAGGAGCCTTTTCATGGCAGAAATACACTCGGATCTTAGCCGTTACCTGCCAAAGGGCGACCGCTATTAGAAAAAACTTCCACCTTTCATTTGGTACTCCCGAATCTTCGTGCATACGCACTCCCGAATGGGAGTCATGCACCAACGCATTCGGCTACGGCGGCCGCTAAATACATATGTATATATATAAAATCTATTTTAAAATTTAAAAAAATCTTAATATTAATAAAGTTTTCAATACTCTGCACAACTTGGAGTTGTAAACAAAACTTCATTTAATTATTTTTTTTTTATATTTTTTTCCATCAAAATCGTATTCATATTGGCTTGTAACTTTCTACTTTAGCTTATTTTCGCTTGATCTTCTATCTTCTTTGTGGTATTTTCTTTTGTCAGCAGGAGAATTTCTTTTTGTACTTTTCAACCAAATAAACACTAAAAGAACTCCGAAAAACACAGAACAATCAGTTCAGACGAAACAATAACAACCGAACAGAATATACATATACTTTTCACTTTAGCTAGACGTAGTAGTCAGAAAGATTTTGGTGAGGAAAACTTCCAACACAAATACGAAATGTAGTGTAAAAAGTGTCGTGCGAATTAAGAAAGGAGAGCAGCAAAGCAAAACCAGAAAATGTAGAAGAGATTTCACAAAAGCCGGTTTGTTTGCCGCAGACGCTTGTTGGTTGGATTGGCAGTTGGACCGTTTGACGAAGGTGGGTAGGTAGGCAGGTTGGTGGACTGGATTGCCGGCTGCTCGACTCTCGGCTTTTGCTTTGCTTTTCTGGCTGACGGGTTTACTTTACTGGCTGGGTTGAAAACTGCCGCTGGGAGGGCTAAGAAACAAGCTTTTATTGTTGTATTTGCTGCTGCTGCTGAAGCGGTATGTATGTATGTATGTATGTGGAGCCAATGAGGCTGCAAAGTGGAAAGGTGCTCTCGCGTCTGTAGGTAGACTATATGTTTGTACGCATGTACGTGCATATACAGTGAGTCAATAAAGTTTAAGTACACACATCAGCCAGATAAAAAAATTCATATGTTTCATTCAATTTACATAAAATTTTATTAGAGCTTGTATATTTTACATTGTAAATAAAGTAAGGAACATAAAATCATTATTTTCAATTCATTACACACTAGCTTTAAAAAATAATAAACAAAAAACTTTGCACTATCGTGATTTCACATAAAAAAAGTTTAAGTACACTTTATAAATAATATTAAAAAAAGAACAAAAACAAAAAACGTGGAATAAATTAATATTTTGTTGGTCCTCCACCTGCATCGATAACAGCTTGTAAGCGTCTACGCATGCTTCTCACTAACCTTTTAGTGTCATTTTCTGCGATTTTGCCCCACTCCTCTGATAACGTATTTTTAAGCCATCCCTTTGAGGTTATATTATGTTTCCGAATTCTTTTTTCTAACAAAACCCAGACATGTTCAATGGGATTTAGGTCCGGTGATTGTGGGGGAGTATGCAGTTGTTTGCAGTTGCAAAGGAGCCATTCCTTAACTAAATATGACGTGTGCTTGGGGTCGTTATCCTGCTGAAAAAGAAATGTATTTTCATCGAGCCCCAATTGCGTTGCACTTTGCTTAAGGTTGCTGCGTAAAATGCTTAGATATGAATGCTTATCCATAGTAGTTTCAATAAAGACCATTTTACCCACACCAGCTGCCGCCATACACCCCCAAATCATTATGTTACCGCCACCGTGTTTGACAGTCGGTATTAAATTTTTTATCTGCATCTCCTCATTAGCCTTTCTCCATATTTTTGTCGCTCCATCCAGTCCATAAATATTATATTTAGATTCATCGCTAAATAATACGTTATCCCAAAAGGAATCTGGCTTTTCTAAGTGCTCCTTTGCAAAATCCAAACGTTGTTTTTTATTAATAGGTGATATTAGAGGTTTTCTACGTGGAACTCTTCCATTGTAACCAGCTTTATGAAATACATTTCTAATAGTCTGAGGATTGACGCTTGTTGTAGTTCCTTGGAGCAATTCATAACGTATTTTTGGAGCAGATTTTTTGGGATCAGCTTTGATGGCATTCAAAATATATCTCTCTTCCCGTTCGGAATTTTTTTTTGGACGACCAGAACGTAATTTCTTTTGCACATTTCCATTGCTGTTGTGAAAGTTAATAATATTTTTTACGCTAGAATGTGTTTTTCCAAGAATTCTTCCAATTTCACGCAATGATTTTTTTTCCATATACAATTTGATGATCAGTTTTCTTATTTCCATCGATATTTCTTTACCTTTTCCCATTTCGTCCACTTTGAACTAGCGCCTGTATACAAATGTACAAATTATCAATAATAAAATGCTTCAAACGCATTTCTACACTTGTTTGCTAAAACCCAAACAAATTTAAATCCGTTATTTTTACAAAAACAACAACGCAACAATACATATTTGCGTGTTGTACTTAAACTTTTTTTGCGTAATTTTAGCGCTCATTGAGGGTTATTTTACGTATGCATCTAAAATGTATAACGGGAACAACAAAAAAACCGGTTTTCATGACAACAATGGACTCTTTTAATGATACAAAGATATTGCATGAAGTTTTTTTTAACATAACTATGATAATTCTTAGTGTTTATAAGAAATAACAAGGTGTACTTAAACTTTATTGACTCACTGTAAGTAGATGTTTATACATATGTGCCTATATACTCGACAAAAAATGTGTGTACGTTTATGGAGCAAAAACCAGAAACTACGCAGCACAAACGACACTTAGTATTGGCATGTACATGTGTATGCACATACGTACATACATACATCCATGAAAGCATCCGAGTATGTGGCCAAAAACGATAATGACGGCAGTGTGGGCCTTTTGGGCGAGTCACAATCTGCCTGCTGCTCGACTGGTTACCTTAAATCGCTATGTAAGGCGTTGTTTGTATTTATTTTTACCTTCCATATTTTATTCGTCGTCGTCGCATTAACACAATTTTCTCTTCCTATCATCGCAGTCTCTATGGCTATGGCGCAGTCTTTCGCTAAGAAAAACAACACAATTCTACACGGAAAAACATCACACTTCCTTTATAATAAATAAAACCAAAATTTTCTTAGATTTATATAAAGGTTGTGTATACCGATGCACTTCTCTTCTCTTACAAAAACACCTCTTTAATTGAAACACACTTGGAAATTTTTCAATTAAAAACACGCGTGTCCCATTTCACTCACTATCGCACACACCTTTCTGCACTGTTGTCCTCAATGCTGCAACGCACAAAAGCTTCTTGGTAGCTGCTGGTGTTAATAAAAGGTGCGGCTGCTACCACTATCACTTTTGGCAAAATACACTGCCACCACCACCAAATTGGTACAATTAATTGCTTCACAGCTTGATTATTAGTTGGCTATTGCTGGCTGCTAGCTGCTGTCTAACTGGCTTGGTGGCTTGTTGGTTTGCTTGCTCGGTTGGCTTGACTTTCTTCAAGCACCGAACGGGCCACTTTTCAACCGCGAACTTGAGTGTCCGCATTCGTCGATGTTGTGATTCACTCTGAATCATTGTGTAAGGCAACGAGCGACAACTACCAAGTTCCAACAATTTAACTAACTGCCTTGCGCCAGTCCACCATCCAGGCGCATCAGCAATATACCAGGCGGGCGCAGAGCCGATATAAAAGCAGAAAAGGATAACGTGGAAAAACAATCAAAGGTAACGATGGTTGTATGTTTTCCCTTGAATTCCCATTTTCCTCAGCTTTCGGAATCAAATTTTCTCTGTGGCTCATTTGTGCAAAGTTTACTCTCTTTTTTATTCTCTCTCTCTCGCTATTTCTATGATTCCACAACTGTATTGCTCGTTAACTAGCTCTTTTCTGCATACAGCGCATGTTCATTATACACCTCGCTACTTTCGTGCTAACCACCGCAATTACTGTTGCTGCTGCGACCTCCCAATGTGGCTACTCTCTACAAGACTCGTGGCAAATGTGTAGTTATAGATGTGTGCATCTCATGTTGCCCCCAATTGTTGTTAGTTGCTTTTGCAGTAAAGATTGCTGTTGCTTTTAGCAGCAATCCCCTAATTCGAATCTAAAACCCCACTAACTCTTGTACAGAGTGGCTATTGCTTTTGTATTGTATGTTTTTTTTTCAAGAAAAGGGCGCCTGAAAGGCATTTTGTATGCGCGTAGGCGACTGAGAAGCGGAGCAGAGCAGAGGAAGACCAGCCTAAACAAGTCGCATAGAGCGGACAAAACAAAAACTTCAAGAGGCACGCATAAAGGACACATAAATATTTGAATGTAGCAGGTTTCTCTTGCTCTCTCACTCGCCTGCCCACTCTGTACTCACTTTCACGCTGTGACTCGTCTAAAGAAAGGATGTGGAGCGTTAATATTTAGGTGTTCGGCGACATACAAAATTATTCTCCGGGTAAACGGTGAGCCGGCAACAAGAACAACTGTTGGTAACAAACTAAAAAAAAACAAAAAAAAACACTCTTATTCATATGCACGCATACATTTACATCAAAAGCTTTAATATTGCGCCATTGTCAGTAAACAAATAACAACTAGAATTCAATTAGAAACCTAGAAAATTTCGCAACGAATTATTAGCTATGTAGGTGTGGTTATGGGTTTTTTTGGGAAAACTTACGCAAATTATTTATTTAATGCCTTTTTATTGCGACTAAAATCGTAAATTGATATGACGAATTATCAGGAAACTTGTGAAATTGCAGCAAATAACGTTTCACATAAAATTGGTCCAAATACTATAATAAAAAATTGGATTGACTTTTTCTAACGAAGAAATAATAATAGAGTAAATAAAATTCAGTTTCACGAGAAGCAAATGGCAAAGGAGCAATGTTGTGCTATTAATTTCATTCACTCGAATATAAAATTCCTCCTTTCCACGATAGGAAACGCCCCAACCTTACCAAGTAATTTTCCTCAATTCGACGAACACCGTTGCTCTTTTTCCATTTTTCACCCATTCACTTGTCATATTGGACTATTTTTTCTTTCTTGTTATGGTTTATGGTTATTGCAAATTAGTGTAGAAACCTCTTAAGCTACATTTTTTCCTTAAAAAAAGACGAAGATTACCTTTAAAATACGTATAATAATGTTACCCTCTAAGCGATAAGAATTGACTGTATTAACAAACAAATACGCAATTTTTAAAATTAGTTGAAATAAATTTTAAATTACGTTATTTCATGCTACGTTTAAAGTTTAATTTTTACTCATACTAGAAAAGTTATTTCTCAAGTTGCAACCTTACTAAGAACTGCCTAAGTCGGTACTCCACTAGTGTTTTTCGTTATTTAAAGGACCATAGGGAGAGGGAGAGAAAAATGAGGAGCCCTAGTAAAAAATGCATGACGTAACTGGGGTCATGACAGCCGTTTGTTTACAAAAACAAAACTGAGATTGTGTTGGTGATATACGAAAAAATCAACACAGTTAATCTTCATGTATGTATGTTTCTTCGTTGCAGTCTGAACGACTGATTGGACGAGTGTGTGAATACGTGTGAACAGAGCCGACAGAATTCTGCTGCCGAATCCCCGGTGACGTGGCAGTAGAAGTTGCTCTCTCAATTTCGTGTTTCACCATATTTGAAGGCCAAATCTAGTAATCTATCATCCATGAAAAGGAGCCAGACCTAAACAAAAGTTAATTTTTTCGTTCCCACGACAGTCTGTTCTACGTTACCGGAGCGACCTGGATTTACATATTATATATCCGGTCAAGGACTGTCACTTTAGCAGCATTCCCCATATATGTATGGGGAATGTTTATGCTGCTACAACAACAACACCAAAAACAACATGTGTTAATTTAGATATGGATATGATATGATATGATATGATATAGAGAAATGTATTGAAGAAGAAATGTAATGAAGTATGCGCTTAATCCTGGAAATCTATGAGGTTTGCAAATCGCCCTTCCAATAGAGGCATTACGTGCATAATTCTACCTAACATCATTTGCTTAGAAAGGCAACGAAACACGAAGATACATACCTCCACGGAACATTAAAATTTATTCATTCCAAAAGTAGTTGACAGTCATAAACTTCTTGGATAAGGCAAAAAATAAAAGTTAAAGATTATATTGACCTCCTTTTGTCGGGCGATTTCAGGATTCGGGAAACTCAATGAACGTAAAGCAAATCTGAGAGACACCTTCTGCTCTATGCTATCAACAAGGAACTGATGGAAAGGGCGCCAGATTATTGCAGCATACTCCAGATGCGAGCGAACAAAAGAGGTATAAAGCAGTTTTATGGTGTACAGATCGGTAAATTTAGTGTTATTACGCCGTTTTTGATATTTAAAGAAAGTTATGATCTCAGACAAAAAATAATATAATTTACCTAGTTCGGGTTGGAGTTTCATCATATCTGCAGTATTTTTAACGACTGAATAAGTCTTCTGATCGTCGGTGTATAATAGAAAGTTGGCGAATGAAAAGCAAGAAGCAATGTTATTTATAAACAGATAAACTGCAATGGACCCAGAATGCTACCTTGTGGTACGCCATAGGTGGGGAAAAAGGTTTCAGATGGAACATCATCGAGTGCGACATTTAGTTGTGGTGAACGCATGTTTCTTTCCTTTAGCCATACTGAGCGAAACCCTTCTTTTTTTCCTTGAGATTGTGTCGCATTTGAGAGGGGCAGGTCTCGCAGTTTTTATGTTTTGCGAGAACTATAAGCTACTTAAATATTTGCTTGGCTTTTATCTCCATCGTGCCTTTTGTCTCCTGAGATTTTCTTTAAAAAATGTTTATGCATCTATCAGATTCTTTGCTTCCGTTAAAGCTTTTATGGCACGCGATCCACAGGAGCCGTATATGATTGTGTACTGCTAAGGTGTTTAATCCCTCTACTGACTGCAGGACTAATGGGAACTTTACTACCAAAAATAATAGAAACCTTCAATCAAGTATAGGCTGTGTACTTATGTGCTACCTGGAACTATATTTTTTTATTGGAATCCTACTTTGAAAAATATTTTTTTTTTTTTTTCAAGCCAAAAAAGTTGGCTACATGTTGACTTATTGTGAGCATTAAAATTCCAAAAAAAAAAAATCCAACAAAACAAAATTAAATAGAGAACACGTTAAAGAGAGAGGACATACTCATGAGTATCTGCTATATGTACATGGACACGTATAGAGAAATGAAAGTGGTTTTTCCTATGAATAACTTCACTACTTCCACGAATGCTTGCACTGGAGGATAAACGAGCCGTCGGGGACTGAGTGAAAGAAATTGGTTTTCCCCACACGTCAGCACTTGGCACTTGTAGTTGAGAAAGAACAACTCTTGATTCTGGGATTACAATCGAAATAGAGTTTACTGCGAGCGCTACCACCACTTCGGCGCTCCTTTGCTTTCACTCAATGAAAACGAGAGGTCGATACATTGACAACGTGGCATAAGACAAGCGACAAGTAGCGGAGGCCGCGCAACACCAACAGCAAAACTAGTGACTAAAATTTCCCTGCAATTCATTGAGTGCGATTGTCATACTCCGTGTTGGTGCACGTGCGTGTGTGTATGTATATGTTTGTAACTGCGCAAATTGAACATTAAAAGGATATAATAGGCGTCGGTGTAGGCGGGTGGTGCCTATGCTTCACGCTGATTAGGAAAACCGTGAATGATATGAAATGGTTAAATATGAAGTTACATATATTTGACTGCAACATGTTTGACGGTTCATGGGGAAAACACGCTACTAAACAGGCAACAAAAAAGGAAAGAAATTATACAAACTGGGGAAACATATGGAAGGCACGTAAATATCTAAGTGGGTGCATTGTAATCAAGTATTCGAAGCTATGACAGCTCACTAATACTAGAATTTATCAAAATAAATCACAAATATATTTAATTAAGGTTAGGTTCACAAGAGATTTATTAAAGTTAAAATTTAGACTCACATTTTCTATCTCTCGCTTGCGGTGGTTTTAAGTTTCTGTGAGAAGGCAATATATGTACATGGTTATTTCCACCATTTAAATTGTTAAATGAAAGTTTCAAAACAACACTACTTGCCCCCTGAGCACAAAAACCCACGCAATCTAAAAATATGAACACAGTTACCCTCAACACACATACTCGTACATATGTATGTATGTAACCTCAAATAGTTAACACGAAACCTCGTCAACCTTATTTGATACATACATACATACATACATACATACATCCATACATACATACATCCATACATACATACATGCATATGTGAATACTATTAAAAGTTTTGCGCACTGAGCTCTAAAGAAATACAGTTGAATTTTGGTTAAAGTAATTCCCATCGATATAAATTTATTTGTGACATATCTTTCTTTTCATTTTCTTTTTATTATAGGCTTGGCTGTAGTTTTCGTTTCAAAACGCGAACGCATTTTTCGTAAGTGGTCCAACAGATTTAGCCACTATGAACGACATATTATTTCAGGGTGCTAAGTAGAGAATATACAAATATACTCTTCAAAAGTTTTATAGGTTCTCTGTGGACACTAAAATTCAGGACTGGACTAAGATTATACAAAGCATGCTATTTATGTATGTATGTATGTACATGCTATGATTTACCAAAATTAAAGGCTTTGGCTAGCAATCAACTCAATTCTATACCGCCAAAATGAACTGGACTTAAATCGGGCCAAGAGTCATCACTCTAGCCGCATTTCCCATTGGCCTATGGCGAATGTTTGGTACGTAAAGAATTTCATGAACGAACAAAACGCACACCTACATAACTGTAGAGTGTGAAATTTTCGAACGAGTGCTGGTCGAAATGGAATAAAACAAATTTAAATTGTCCAATATGCAAAGTGAGGGTAAAGAAAATATTGTTGGGTACTCGGAAAGTGAAAAATCTTTAAATTCTGTGATTTTTCAAAAGAATTGTTTTCTTTCATTTTCTTAAAGTAGATATATTCAAAAATATGTAAAAAAATGTTACTTAAAATCTTGAAAATTGACGAAGTTATACCCAATGCAATAAGTACAGGTAGTGAGTTACAACGGCCAATGAAAACTTGAAACGACTTTTCTGGCCTCGATTTCTCTTATGAACCGATTTTAATTTTTTTTTTCAATTTTTGTACATGTTTTGGCTACAGTCGTACATAGTCGTTCGAAAACACAAGAAGGGTAAAAACACCAACTTATTTTTCAAACCTGCACCATTTTCTCAGAAGAAATAAAAAAAAAATCCCCAGGTACGATGATAGCCATTGATGTATAGATTTAGATTTTTTTTTGGGTTTTTGCTTTCAGATGATTTTTCACCGCTGTATCGTGACCACCAGGGTGCATCAGATTTTTATGACGTCATTGCATTAATATTAATAACAATTGTAATTTTTAATTTTTTTTAATAAAAATTTGTGTCAGTATAGTTGAATATATGTATGTTAAATAAATTATAATTTGTCCAATCCTCAAGTAATCATCCCTTCTTACAAAAAAAAACAATTCATGAAAATCACTTAATTTTCACACGTTCAAAGTGGTGTTCCCCCTTAAGATTTCTTTAGTATACCATCGAGCACCCGGCAACATGCAATTTGATCGAACGATTTAGATTAGGCTTGTTGTTGTTGTAGCAGCATAAACATTTCGCATAGATATACGCGGACTGCTGCTGAAGAGACAGTCCTTGGTCAGATGTAAATCCGGGTCGTTCCGGTTACGAAGAACCAAGTGTCGTGGGAACGATTTAGTACATTGAGAATATGCTATTTGTTTTTGTTGTAACATACTTATGGGGAATGGTTATGCTTTTGAAACGTTTTTTGTTATTGTTGTAATATACTTATGGGGAATGATTATGCTTTAAAAACGCTTTTTGTTGTTGTTCTAACAGCATATTCATTCCCCATAAGTATGCTAGGAGGAGCGCACCTGAAGTGACACAGCTCTTAACTGGATATAGATCCGTTCTGTTAACGTTAAGCAAACTTTCGTGAGAGGTTATTTTTGCATATTTCCATAATATGTAAAAATAAATCGATAACTTTTAGGCTACTGCTGGACATGGCAAGAAAATGCTTGCGTAAGCCTGACAATCCAATGATTCTCAGGACATATTTCAATAGCAATCACACTATGCATGCAATGTAATTTTCGAAACTTTTTGGAAATGAAGTTTAACTTTCGGCACTGCGGCGGTGATGTAGTTTTTCAAATTTATTTTTTTTTTTTTTTTTTAAGCATTTTTTTTCAAAATAAATTGCGACTATGTGAATGGTTCTTTGGCAACTTTTCGTCAATTCAAGTGTTATTATTACCATGAAAATTATTTAATAGTACTCAGATATTTTTGGGTCGGAAATTGTGGAATTAAGTATCTTAAAATTTAAAGCTTACATCTCTGAGACGATTTGGGTGTCTGAAGCGATCAGTTTTATTTATTTATAAAAAAACAAATAATTCAATGACAAATGTCCCATGCAAACGGTCAGGAAAATTAAAGGCCAATATTTTAGCAAGAACAGCTTTATTAGTGACAGATAACTGTGAAGAATCTCTTTGTTTTGTTTCTTGTGACATTTTATACCTAGCTCACAAATTTCAACATACATTTTCAAGCTTACCATCCTCGCTGTTCGTGAAATATGATTCCTAATAATTTGAGTAATTCTCGAAATCCATTACCGTGTCATATCCATTGTACAAAAATATAAGTAAAAACACTCTTCTTCATTCTATTTTTTGACAGACACCCTTTGTGTGGGTTTGACAGGCAGTCAAGTGTATGATGGTGCGAGTGTTTAGTCTTTTTGCCTGAGTGTATTGGCGGTGTTGCTATACCAAATTACAATTTTTATGGTAACATTAAAAACAATAGATATTCCACAAAAAACATACAAAGTAATATCTTTGACTTGGAAAATTTACAATGGCAAATATTTTTAAAATATTTCTTAGCTATAATAATGCGCTTTATTGAGGAATATCCGAATTTCTACGTCATTTTTGATACGATTTTCTATGAAATTTAATCACTTTTGTGCAACCGCGGTATGCCTTTTGGAATCGGGTCATCTCAGCTGTGGGCGATTTTTGACAACCTGCTTTTAGAGAGATTTTACTTATGGATCTGTACAATAGCCATATCTGATTACACTGTTAGTAAGTTTCGCAAATCTAGTTTCATTACAAAACCCGCTATCTCGACATGAGGACATTGATCGCACTCAAATCTCTCAGAAAATGTAATTGAAATTTAGGCTGCTCATCACAGACCTCATGTGTTTTATTTTATTTTTTTTATATACGAAATTTTCATATTTTCATTTATACGAAAATTTTCTGGTGGCAATATTATAAAATTAAAAAAAACAAAAACGAAGTTTCTTCTAACGCCATTTGCCTCTTATATAGTTTTTACGCATAAAGGCAGCGAATCCATAAATTTACAAATTTTTTTATGACTTTTCGTTTAATCAACCTTTTTTTACTTGTTCGAAAATGCAAATACATCTACTTTAATTGTTGCCCATGCACTACAATTGACAGTTCGCATGCGATAGCTCAATGCAAATGGAGATGTGGGGTCAGGAATGTGGGAGAAATCCGTCGCTACCAAGTACAATATCTGACACTGGTCGATCGGAGGTATCGCAGCAGCGAAACCGGATGCCATCTCCATCAATCAGGAGCCACAAACCTCCTCGGCACTTTAAGTCTGGAGAATCGTCCAAAGGGTAGTCGGAGGAGGAGCAAACGCGCGAGGTCCTGCCGCCCGGACAACCTGCAGCATTGGATGATCCCAGAAGGACTGGTTTGCGCGGCACGTAAGTTAAATGGTACCTGCGCTACCTGGAAAAGAGCAAACCCTAGCGACAGCTCACCAGTTTGTGAAGCAATGGCTTCAAAATGTGCCTCAACAACTCTATGCAGCATCGTAAAAAGAACTAAAAAGCGGATTAAGCTGCAGCTCCTACCTGCCAATGATTGAGCTGCAACTCCTACCTGCCGAGCTACTCAGGGATGATATCAATAAAGTCATTAAATTTGAGAAGAAGTTCAGAATTGAACTGAACGATAAAGTAATTTGGACTACACTTTAATCGCAACTACAAAAGTATGCCCCACACTTGTATACAAATGGGGCGAAGACACCAGAAGATATAGGCGCTGAAATATATGGAGTTACAAAAAGTAGGAATTATCTTACGTTAAGAGTATTTATCGAGCCCAATAAAACCAATAGTAAAAAATTTGAACAAATTGCGTGCTCTTATTTATTTGGCATGAGGCTGTATACTTAAAACTACTATGACACCTTCAGTAAACATATTTAAGTTCTTACGTAACGTATGTTAAGTTTATGTCTAGACTATTTGCACTATTAGACTGTAACTAAGTACAGAGAATATAAAAGCAATCAATTTTTATGATGGCTTACATATTTCGGTCCCTTCAAATTATCGTAATTCGACATTTTTATTTTTCTACGCCTCTGGTTAGCGCTACATTAATACTTGCAAGCTTGTGTTTTGAACTTTTTTTGGACATTTTGCTTTTTGAGGGCAAATGCTATCAAATTCTTAGAAATTTATTTATTGGTTAATTTTAACTGAAAAAGTGAACAGAACTTGGGAGATTGGGCAACCGGAAAACCTGGGTTAAAAAGGTATAGACCTGCGGTAGCTGTACATACACACCACAAAATATTCTAACATTATTTATACGTACGCATAGTCACTCTGTGCGCAGTAATGACTGCTCCGGTGTTGTTGTGTTGTACCTTTGCTGCACTTTCTCAAACCAGGAGCGGAAAATGCAATACAAACATTTGCAATTGAAGCTTCACAATCACTTTGTTCGTTGTTTTTACTTATTTTTTTAACTACATTCTACACTTTTAGCCGTATCCGCCTTTCCAATAGCTCTCACAGCTACATTTGTTCACCATTTACTTGATTTTTTATTTTCTCAGATATTCAACTTGTCAAATAACTATAATTTTGGTCGGTATACGACTTTTTAGGTATTCATATTTCTATATTTACATACTTTTCAACTGTTTCACTATTAACCATAACGTAACTTGTGGTTTTCGATATTGTGAAAATTTTATCACCTATGACTTTGCGACCGACCGACAACCGTGCATGTACGAGTACGTCTAGGTTACGAAACTTTTGTTTTAATATTCGTACATATATTTTGAGTATATTTGTGTAAATTAAAGTGTACGTAGCTAGGTATACTTTGGTTTTTTTGCTTTACACTATATTTTTAATAATAGATACCAAACTTTGCTTTACTAATTTCACGCAAACAACGCGTACACGCGACACGTCCACCAATACTCAACGACAATTCGACAAAAATGTACTGAATTCGGCACTAAAACACAGAGATGTATTTCGAGCTCGTCAATTTTAGCATTGAAAGCCAGTTTGTTATTGGAAATTAAGCACAGAAAATCAGTTTTAATAAAAACAAAAAAAATATTACCTCTTTACATTTATTTTAATATATATTTAACTTGTGTATTAAAAAATTGTTTGATAACACATTTCAAGATGCATTAATCTAAAACCTTTCTGCAACACATAAACCCTGAAATTGTAAATAATAATGGCCGAAAACATGAGCCGAAGTTTCTCGCTTGCACTTATCGGTTCATCCGTCATCAATGAATATGATTCTTGCTTTCTCACCCTATCTCACAAGGCGAGTTTAGAGAAGGTGAAGTCACTGAAGCGCGAAGAAAATTTGCATCTATTTTGTTTTTGCAATTGCTAGATTGAATAATGATGGCACATCTACAAGGTAATAGAAGAACAGCAAAAAAAATATAACGTGAATTTTGTTATTGCTTGAAATCTCTAGAATGTCAAATTTGCCAGTGGCTTGAGTTTAGTGGATATAAGAATTCTCTAACACCGCGTTTATACAAGGCCATTTTTGTAGGATCAACTCGTAAATTGTGAAAGTAGGAAAGGAGAGGTCACTAAGTTGTTCGTGCTCGGGCAATTCACTTTGTGTTTGCATTATTTTCAATGTCGTTATAAGATACAGAGTAAAAACTAAAGCAATTGCAAGCAATGAAGTTGCCTTGTATGAACACGGTCTTAAAAGCAGTGTAAAGGCAAACAAACTTTAAAAACTGGGAGCACGGGCAATATTATAAAAAATGTTTAATCAAATGTTCTTGTTAATGTGCCTTGATTTGATTGCCCAAATTTATTATTATTATTATTATTAGAATGTAAACGAATTCACAAAAAATCAGCTCCTCTAGTAACAGCGCCTTCCCATAGCTTTAAGTACCAGTGATTTCCAGTCTTTTCCCTATAATAAAGCGCCAAATTCCTGAGTCCAGAGATAGCGCGCAGAAGTGAGTTTTACCAGTTTTGTTGTTGCTTTCACATGCAACTTTGCCTTTTGGTCAAGTTAGCCGAGCAGAGAAGTGGCGAACAGAAGACGCAAAAAAAAAGATTAATTAACGATTTCGAAAGCCGCCTAAACTAGCAAAATAACTTCAAAAAATGGTTTGCACTATGGAAAATCAATCTATAAATATTTTTATTAAATTTATTTTTTCACTGACTTTGTTTTCTGTTTTTTTTTTAAATTCAAGTTTCAGTTGCAAATCATATGCATATTTACCAAAAACGAGGAAGTTGACAGATATTTTACTTATGAATATGTAGAGTTTAGCTAATTTACCTACTTTTCCTTAAAAAAAAACTGCTTTTTAAATTCAATTGTGTTTTCGTAAAACATATAAGCAAAATTTGGTATGTAATTTGTGAATTGTAATTAAAGTTTAACCCACAAAGAAGCTTGAATGTTAAAATAAAATTGTACAAATTTTGATTTTTTTAAAATAACTGACATATTTTTTTTATTTCTTTCATCTTTGGTGGGTTAAGAAAATACACTGCAGCATCAGCTGATATTCTATTTGTTATTATTGTGCGAATGTGTATTTTGCTGCGAACGTATTTGTAACTAAAGTTCCTGTATAGTTTTGCTTGGAAATGTCTCGCAAAAGTCAAGACATTCCCATACGACCACGCTATGGTATACCAGATTTAGGAAACGACGAGAATTATAGTGAAGCAGAAAGAATATCGTATAAAACCAGAAAGACTTCATCGAGCGCTATGGAACCTTCATCGTACAGTGAAATTCCTTTTCTGGCGCAATATCCAGAAATGCAGGATACCACAGCATCGGAAAAAATAGAACGACACAGCAGTGTGGGCGAACCAGATGTGGAAGACGAAGAGGACAATGACTCCAATTCATTCGAGGAAAATAAAACTCCGAGGCGCCCCAACTCATTGCACTGTGATTCGTGTAAGATCAAAATATTTCCAAAGTTACTTATTGATTTTTTGCAATAAAGCTACTCTTTGTTGCGCTAGCTTTTCCGTATGAGCTGGAAGGTGCAACCAGTACAGATGGTCAAATGCGACACTTCGTAGCTGAAAATCTTGAAGAAAAAATACGAAGTGGTAGGTTTCTGGAAGTTTTACAGTTAAACTTATTTAATAATTTTTGTGTTTGCCTTTTAGATCAATTGAGTTACGCTTCACACAATAGCACACCTTCGGTGCCAAACAAGAGCAGTAGTTTGCTGACACGACGTTTCTTACAAACGCAGCGTCCTCAAATCGACGCAAATGTATTGAATGACATTGAAATAGAAGCACAATATTTGGCCGCTTCTATAGACAATTTGATGGAAAACTTGTGCAATTTGCTACATTCCGTAAATTTTATCACGATTTTTCATGTTTATACTCAATAAAACACCATTTATTTCAGATATCTTCAATAACTGCCGATAACGTTGAGGTACACAAAAACGCAGTGAATAAACTGACCGACAGCATGGATGCAAACATCAAATGCATGTACACTATCATGGCAAAGACAGAGGAAATCACCAAATCAATGAAGCCAACAGAGCAATTAGGCCAGCGAATGTAAGTATAATTTACGCAATGCATTTTTGAGAAAAATGTAAAATTTATATTTTTTTTAGTCGTGAAATCAAGCGCCTCGTCGATATGCTCGATGGGACGATGTAGGATAAACCATTGGTGGCGAACGGTAATTCACCGAATCCCGCCTGTCCCCTCTTTTGACATCTTTGACATTTTTGTGTTATTATTTTAATTAATTATAATGTTCCATAAGAATAAAAAATAGTTTTATGTATATTTAGTACTTTTCAACTTTCGCTTTCACAATACGCACACTGTCTACTGGTCTGTCATTTTTATCTGTTTCTGCCATACCAATACGTTTTACAACTTGCATTCCTGAATATACACGTCCAAAGATCGCATGCTTGCCATCTAACCACTGCGTAGGCGCTAGTGTAATAAAGAACTGAGAACCATTGGTGTCTGGACCAGAATTAGCCATCGATAGTATTCCAGCACCCGTATGTTTCAGATCCGTGTGAATTTCATCGGCGAATTCGCCACCATAAATAGAAGTACCGCCGCGGCCGGTACCAGTTGGATCACCACCTTGAATCATGAAGTCACGAATGATGCGATGGAATATCACGTTGTTATAGTATCCACGGCGCGACAGTTCGGCAAAATTACGGCAAGTGTTGGGTGCGTGCTTCCAATAAAGCTCAACAGTGATTTCGCCCATGCTTTACAAATGAAATAAATATTTGAGGAATAAAATATTTTGTATGGAAGCTATCAATGAAATTGTTATATTTACGTTGTCTCCAGCGTTACAAAGTGCGGTTGCCATGCCTTGTCGGGAATGCCAGAAACAGAGGCAGCAGCACTACTTGTTGTAGCTAACATTTTATTTATTATTTAGGAAATTGTGTTTAGAAGTGCAGGTATTTAAAATACAACACATAAATAAAACAAATTACTGTCACTTTTAGGGTTATGTTTTACCTTGCCATATCACGCAAATGTGCACTGTGCTGCCACACTGCGCGTTTGTAATTGCTAGCAATCCTATTATTTTGAATGTACTTAAAGTACGTTCACATATGCAGTAATTAGCAATCAATCCACAAAATTAATACCTATGGCAGATTACCGGCAAAATTGACAATCAGCTGTCAAGACTTTTTTGAAAGCTTATTCTTCATCGATATTGGTTTGGATTATTATTAATAACGATATGAAGAAAAGACACGGAGAAAGAATATCTAATTTAATTGCGCAATTGGCTTCCGTGGCAGAAATACGCATGCGAAATTCGATATTGCATTTTATAATAAGCAATAACAGACCAAAACGCCTATGGACACACGTAAGTAATTGAAAGTATATCAGTTTTTATTTTATTTTTAATAATCAACGCGTATATTGTAGGTGAGACACGGTAAGTTCTGCGAGCTAGTCACTTCTTCCTATTTTTATGTCTATAAATGTTGGTGGCTACTGCAATGATTCCCAAATTATCGAGCAGTCGTTCCTAAAGCAAATTCCTCAAAGCCCTCTCCTCAGCGAAAACAGGAAACCAACTTTTGGTACAAATGTTCAAGTCCTTCGGCTGAAAGCCTTAGCATTTCGCAAATCAACAAGAGCAAAAAGAACTGACGCATTACATTTAAGAACACAACTTCAGCGCAGAACATTATGTTCCTTTTAAATTAAATTTATTTCATGTTCTTTTTAAATTATTATTAAATTAATTAAACCTAATTAAAGTACTAACAACAAATTTGTTCGACTTGTTTTAAATTAAAAGTTCTAATTAAATTCCTCTCATCCGCAAACATAAAATAAAAACAATTCATTTATCACATGTATATATTTTTAAAATTTTTGTAAATTGAAAGATTTATACAGACCAAGAGTTTGACTATAGCCCTTCCACGCAGATGGGGCACCTCCTGAAAGCCTAACAATCTTTTTATCATCTCTGTAAAACAAGAGCTTGTCTGCACCAGTGCGATCGCTTTTTCGGTAAAATGAGTTCACAATTAATAATATTTATCAAAAACAAAATTTAAATTATGTCCACAAATCTGTTTTCTTTGCCTTAGTTTGGGGTTTTTGCAAACTATTTCTAATAAGAGCAAAAAAATTACTTATATGTTTAAATAGTTTGGGGTTTTTGCAAACTATTTCTAATAAGAGCAAAAAAATTACTTATATGTTTAAATAAAAATTAAAAAAAGTAATTGGCTCCTAAATTTCTGTTAGGTGTTTGGCAGAGGACCTCCTCCTATTTGTGGCGTGCGTCCTGATGTTGCTCCCCAAATGGTGGTATATACAGTTTTAAGCCGACTCCGGACGGCAAATGGTTTTTATGAGGAGCTTTTTCATGGCAGAAGTAGACTCGGAGGTTTGCCATTGCCTGTCAAGGGGCAACCAGTATTAGAAAAACCTTTTTCTTACCTCTTCTTCATTGCCGTTTTCTTCGATGGTAAAATAATTTAAATTAATACATTTAGTTCAATTATCAATTACTTTATTATTCGCGATTTTGACAAGTCTAACGACAGTTTTAGTTCAATTATCAATTACTTTATTAGCATTTTGACAAGTCTAACGACAGTTTCTTTTCCAATACAAAACAAATGAACAAAATAAACACAAGTAAGAGAAATTACATGTTTGTAAAAATTCAGTGAATGGCTTTGTTAGATTTCAACTAAGCAAACTAATAAGAACGCAGTGCCGCATGATAAATTGTGAAAGCACAAATTAACATAAAGCCACCAAATGTGGTTTGTTTGCGTTTATATGCAGAAGAAACCAGGGCAAGAACGTGTGTGTGCGCATAATTTTTTGTATTTGTTTGTTTCCATTGCTTGCGCCTACTTTCCCTCTTCACAAACATGGAATCCCCTTTCCTTTTCTTTGTTTATTCATGCGCCGTGATGACACAGCGATTGGGGAAGGCGCAATCATGTACTCCATCATCCTTGTTTAACTCTTGTAGCACTCGATACAAAAATTCGCTTGCTTGAGGGTTAATATTTTCGTACTCATATTATTTGCCAGTATATTTAATAATTTGATTTCACACACAGATGTCGCAGTACTATGTTGGTGAGTTCAATTTCCTTCGTCTCTTTGTTACTCGGCGAAAGACTCACAAGGTGACTTTGGAAGAGAAGCTGATTTTTTCTTTTTGCTGCGATTTGGTATTTCGAATGTTGAACTGATCTGTTTCCTTGTTATTACCTTGTTTGTTTGTTTATATTCTTATTGGAATTGCGACATTCAAAATACGAAATTACCTTAACAAATTGTTTGTAAATGGCGCTGTTCATCTACCGAAGTTACCTTGTATGAATTCGCCTTGCCTTGTAAATTGTCAACAAAAGGAATGTCAAAATCATTTGCTTTCTTCCCATTTTCACTTCATTCAACAACTTTCATCGTGTGCGTAAAGTTTGGTTTGCGGAGAATTGTTATTAAGTTTCGGAAACAAACGAAAAATGTTACAAATAAGAAATGCATGTGATCGAAGGTAATAATTGGATCCGTCGTATTCCAATTGTTTAATTACTAACGTGACGCTAGTTTTAGTTATAACAAAGTTTCCTGATTTCTTGTCAATTTGTTTTCAAGGCATGAGACAAAGAAACATAGAAGAAAACGTACAAGAAGTGCAAAGAATGCGTAAAGACAACGTAAGAACCGATGATTTTGTTGTTCCTTGTATGCAACTTATTTTGCACAAACGTGAGGCAGAGTAAAGTTTTACAAAACAAATTGCAAATATGGTAAAAAAATTGTGCTTTCACAAGTAAATGCAGCAGTTCCACCTAATTCCGATTGTAACATCAGGTTTTTGTGACAGTCTAAACGGCGTGAACAAAACAGTAGGCGAAACCGATATGTAAAGGTAGACAACGCACATAACTTTTGAGACAACCCACAGTAATGGTGTTATTTTGCCAATTAAATAGTATGAACGAAAGGAAAATATTAGTGTGTCGTTCGTAACGTCTAAACTACCGGTAGTGGCGAAGTGGCAGTGCATACAAGTGTGGGTGGTGGGGCAACGACAAGCGAGAGTGATTACGAATAAAAGTGAAAGTTGATGAAATAGTAAATATGCTTGACGCTAAGGCGCACAATGAATGCGTCTTGCTCTACGCTCTTTACATATGGGCAGGGTCTTCCATGTTCGAAATTTGATAGCGTTTGAATAGTTTTTCAGTTGCTTATGACTAAAGTTTTTAAATTTGCTAACCACATAATTTGATTACCGCATGAAATTAGGAACTGTTCTCCATTATTTCAGTTATTCAGTTTCAAGTTATTTAGACTTGTTAAAATGTTTTTACTCTAATTTGTATTTATATTAGAAGCTTATTAAAATACACTTGTACACTTTAATTTGCACGATGCCAAGCAGCAAAAAAAGGTTAAAATCTGCAGCGAACGAACGCTTTGCCAGACGATAATAGCAAAGCGAACATATTTTAATTTATTGCAAAATTTTCCCCTAAGCGAATTCATTCTACAAAGGTGATATCGTTTAGAGATGTAGCCAAGATCAGACCGTTAACAGGCTCTCAGCAAATTTGAAAGAATCAGCTGATTGGCTGACACACGGCTGACACAGCTGATTGGCTGTTAAAAAAAAAGATTGTGTTGGACACATATGAAAAAAACTAACACGGTCTCCGCTCAACTTACTTCGTTGCCATCTCAACAACCATGGTGAAAGAACTTAAGGAGGTATGCTCAATACCCACCGTTAACCGGCTCTCAGTTAATTTGAGAAAATCAGCTAATTGGCTAACGTAACCGGGGACACACAGCCTTCGCTCACATCGCTCCGTTTCCATCTGCACAACGTCTGATTGGACGAATGTGTGAAATGAGCGGGTAGATTTCTGCTGCTGAGCCCCCGGAGACGTGGCAGCCGCAGCTACTATCACAATTTTGGTTTTCTTGATGACCAAAAAAGATGCTGCTCCACCAACAAAACAATCGATTTATTACAACCAAATGTATATAAAATATATTTTACGATTTTCTGCAGTAATCGCCTAATTTAAACGCGGTAGAGCTTCTTTCTATGAGGCCATCTCAAAAATTGGCTTTATATGCTTAAGCTAGAAATTATTGCGGCTTTGTTAAATTAGACCAAAATAGTCGTCATCTGGTTGTTGTTGTTGTAGTAGCATAAACATTCCCCATATATGTATGGGGAATGCTGCTCAAGTGACAATCCTTGGCCGGATATAAATCCGGTTCGTTCCGGTAACGTAAAACGACTGTCGTGGGAACCTCGGTCATCTGGTCGACTGGTCTGGTTGAATATCACATATTATTCCTAAATTGTTAAATTGAATTCCCCTTCAAAATAAGTGATTATTTAACATTTAAAAAAGGTACTCGAACTTGAAAACGATGATTCGACACAATCACACTTACAAGTTTCGTGCATATGTAATCAGAGCCTCAAGCTAAGGTCAATGGAAAACATGAGGAAAAGACCTCTAGCAACTTAGTTATATACATACATACATACGTACATATGTGCACATCTAAATGCAGTTGAGTGTGAATACATACAGAGATAGTTATTAAAAAAAAAATTATTAGTAAGTTGCCCAAAATTATCATGCCTTTTTAATGAAAATGTCCTCACACTAGGCATATTTATGTAATGAGTGTTATTAACCGTGTATCTGTGTATGTGCGCTCGTAGTGAAAGTGCAGAAAACTAGAATTTAATTATCCACTTGATGTTAAGTGAGATAATTCATGAATAAAAAAACTAATTCAAGTTATCTAATGCCGTGAAAATTCAGAAAATAAAAATTAGTTATCCCCTTGATGTTAAATGAGATAAATAATAAAAAAAAAAAAAAAATTTAACGCCTTGCAAACAGCGAAAGCGCTTTTGCACAATAAACCCGCCGATTCCGAAAATGACTGAAATAGCGTTCAGTAATTGCAGCAGCTATAAAAAATAAGGGTAAATGGTTTTAAGTGCGCCAAAGAAGTGTAAAATAAAAACGCCAAAGGATACAGCGCAACAGCAGTTTATGGTATCAACTTTTGCCTATTTCCCAGCGAATGTTAAGAGCTCCATGTTTCGCAAGGTGAGTACAACATTTACAAATTTTGTTTTTAATTTTTAGAATATTTCTTTTTTATTACTTATCTATTTGTGTACCCCTATTTACATATTATCAAGAAAAAACCGATTGCTATAAGAATGTAAACAAAAAATATGGAGCTCAATTTATGCTATTGCAACACCAATAACGAACGTACAGGTCGCAAAAAAATCTAGCACCTCAACATTTTTACCAGTTTTGACTATTTAGTTTTTTATTTTTGAATTTAAATTTACATATAAACAAATTTGCACACTGCATGCTCCACTAAAAAAAGGTTGCCACGCATGCTCTTCATCGGATTTGAGTCCGGGGGGCGTGATGGCCATTCTAACACCGCAATCTGCTTCTCCTGCAGCTAAGTGGCGCATGCCGCATGTTTGGCCGTATTATCTTGAAATGTGGCCTTAGGTTATCCATAAAGTTAATCACGACTTTCGTAAGTAGTGTACTTTTTTTTTATCTACATATGTATATGTATATTGTAAATAATAATTAAAATTTATAAAATGAAAAAATAATAATGAGTAAAATTTCATTAAATAATAAATGAGAAAATGTAAGAAAAATTGATTATTGCATATATTTTAATTAATTTCCGACAATTACTAATTTTCATAATGGCAGGTGGGCCAATACTTATGCCCGTGACAGTATGTACAATACACATAATGCGACTAATTACAGTCAAACCAAACAAAGTTCTTATCTAAAAAAAATGTATATAAAGCAGTGTAAACAATAGCACGGATAAATAAACAAAACTAGAAAACGTAGACAATTACTTCGGTTGTCACTGGCGTTATTTGGTTTTTCTGCTGAGATAAAAATTCAATGAAATTTAAGTGGCAGTCATTGTTTTAGTGGGCCCAAGCTTACCATACCATTATTTGAATGCTTAAGACTTGTGTTCGTCACTTAACATTTTTTCTCTACTATTTCGTTAAAGTTTGTTTTGTAGCGTACACACATACATACATGTACATATGTATTTACGGGTATATAGAGAGTGAATAGTGCAGGGCTAACCGACTGGATTGAATTAGCGGTGCCAAGTCATGCCGAACACAGTCGTGTATGGAATGCGTGGGCAAACTGCCTACGAACAGCGGTGAGCAGCAGCTATGTTAGTGTGTGTGTGTGTGTGTGTATGCAGATGCATTCTTATTTACACCTGTATGCGTGTTAAACTGAAAGAATTTGAAAGCCATAAAAGAAGTAAAACACAAATCAATGCCTTGAAGTAATAACTAGGTAAGGAAATCTACGAAAATGGAATGCAATTAAAAAGGTGGTTCAAAAGACCAAAAGACTAAGAAGAAATGTTGATCCGCAGCGCTGAAATTGAAAGACAAAAAGTAAGATAAAAGCAGAAAAAAGTAATGCAAGGCAGGAAAGTAAGTTTGGCCGCGCTTAAATTTATAGAAAATTTACATCTCTTGTTTTCAAAAAATGCCTGTAGAAGTTTTAATTTTTTTTTATGGTTTTATGCATCATAAATATTTTGCTGCACATGCATACATATATTCTTCTATATACATACATACATATATGTACATATATCTATAATGTAACCTTTATTGCGCGTTTGGCCGAGCTTCGCCTGCAATTTGTGCTGTGCGTCTTGCAATGGACAATTTTATGTTGCCACTGAAGGGCAATGGCTTCTTGGTCAACTTCAACTCAGCTATGCTAACTCATACACTGGATGCGGGACTTAATCAATATTACTACAATCTACCAAGGCAACAAGATATATATATTCGTAACAACAAAATATATTTAGATACATCCAAAATATAACCTCATTTTTAGTGGCATTTATGAAAAATCGATCACGTAAAAGAGAGTGCAGTTGACAGAGTCAGCAATGTCAACAACTCTTTGTCAGAAGTTAACAGTTTCAATCAGAGAAATTTTGCTGGTACATTCTGCCAAAAAAGTACCGGGAATTGTTCAATAAAACGCAAAATAATTGCTTAATTATCAACATTTATTTTGTCACCTTCAAAATAGGCTCCATTCGAAGCAATAAATATATGCCAACCATTAGTACAGTCATCAAAGCTCATCTTAAACGCGTTTGAAGAGATCTTCTTCAGCTCCTTCAGCGAATTCTACTCTATCGACTCAAAGCGGCGTGCACGGAGTGACACTTTAAGTTTTGGGAAAAGGAACAAGTCACAGGGCGCTAAATTCGGTGAATACGCTGGTTGTTCGATGATATTTGTCGAGTTTTTGGTCAAAAAAGTGCTCACAATATGGGCCTTGTAAGACGGTGCGTTATCATGGTGCAAGAGCCATGAGTTTTCTTTCTACAAAATGGGCCGTTTCCTACGCACATTCTCTCTCAAACGTCGCATTTTTTTCTTTTTTCACTGCACTCGGGAGCATAGGGCCTCGACAAGACTAAGTCTTGCATTGGTTTCATTAATCTATTTTGCTTTCTGGCAGGGTAGGTGCTTAACCTGTCGCAGAACTTCCTAATAATATTCTTTATTTACCGTGGAACCATTTGGAACGCAATCCGAGTGCACAACAATGCAAAGAAAACGGGTAGCATGACCTTCACTTTGACCGACTCTGATGTGGTTTTTTGGGTTTCGGTTCATGTGGATAGCGCCATTCAGACGCCTGTTGACTAGATTGCATGTCAAACTCATACACCCATGTCTCATCACCTGTTATAATGCGCTGGATAAACGTTGGGTTCAAAAATTCAAAAACACTGACAACGCCAGAAATCGTAGAAAAAACAGAAGGATATCGTAATGGAAAACCGTCGAGTGACTGAAAGAGATTTAGTAGAAACCCTAGGCATCTCATTGGGTAGTGTAAGCAATATTTTTACTGAAAAGCTGTTTGGTGCATTCGCTAAAAATGGAACAAAAACACATTCGATGGCGACTTTCTCAGCAACATTTAGAGCATTTTCGAAAGGATAAAGTGAATTTTGTGCGTCGATTCATCTCTACGGATGAGACTTGGGTCCATCACCATGATTCTTTTGCGATGCGAAGGGAATTTTGTTTGTGGATTACTTGCAAACTGGTAAAACATCACCTATTCATCTTTTCGCACCAACACAATTTTAGCTTTTGTCGCCCCCTGTTGTAAACGAACTGCTGGTTCATCCCCTGTTACGTCAGCAAATCAGCTGATCCCTTCAAAATCACTGAGAGGTGGTTAACGGTCTGCTGTTGGCAACACCTTCGGTATTCCCTCCACCGTGCGATTGGTCCTATAAAATATGTAGGCCTACACGCTTATCGATGCACCTAACTAACTCCCCCACAGGGGTTACATACATAGTGGTAAAATAAATAAATACATCGTATGATATGCGCATCTGTATAAGTTTGTATGTATGTCCATATGCATATAATTGAAAAGTATTAAATAATTTGTGAGAAGGAGGCATTGCAGCGTGGCGGATAGTAAAGTCGAATGCAAGTGAACTGCTAGAGAAGTAGATGGAATAATGATATGAAGTTGAGCTGCTGAAGAAATGCTTAAATTCACGTCCGCCCAGCGCATACCAATGCTTAGATGGGCGCGCGACCGGTTCGTTCAGTAGTACAGCGCGGAAAGGAGACAAAAATAAAAGGCATTGGTGCAGTCCAAATCGCTCGACAGCTTGGAAATTATCAATAAAATAACTACAACTCACGCAGAGCGGTGGAAGCTGGCGGCGCGACACTGTGGTGTGAAGCTACAAGAACAATTTTAAACATTTCAATGCCACAAACAATGCAACACAGTGCACTTAGTATATCCACGAGTTATGCCGGAAGAAGAGAGGAACCGAAGTGGAGAAGAAAGTAGAAATGATGAACAGAATGAAGTAAAACTGAATGCTACGATTAGTGGTCGAAATGCAATTTGCGAAATTTTCCAAACTTTAGACGTAAAACAATTTTACAACTTAAAAGTTCAGTTCGACAAAGAATAAAGAAAGTTTGGAGAAAAGTAGCAGTTAACAATCATAAAGGCGAGCAACGAAAAAAATGTGTAGTCAATGGATAGGAAGAATCGTGTGCATTGTTGTGCGCCGTTGAATCGGAAGTTGCAGATTTGCGACAGTACAGCGGAAGTATGTACTACATGTGTATGTATGTGTGGCAAGCAGTCATTCGAACGTAAAATCCTCTCAATTTTTTTACTGTTAATGGGGCAAAGTGATCGATTCTAATTGATGGGGGAAGCAACTAAGTTGTAATGGTATTTTTTATGCACGTAAAATTGGATAAAGTTAATAGCAAGTAAAGTTTTTATTCTAAGTTCGTTTGTCATTGAGAAAGATTCAGAATATGGACGGTAGGTATATTTATATTTCATAGGAATTCTATGAAATCATCAGCTCTTTTATGATTGATTATTTATAATACCAACTCGCCACCCTCTTGGATGAAGTTTCATTGAGCAGAAGTGCAAATAAAATAAAAAAACTAAAATTGTATAAATAAAAGAAAATAATATAATACAAAATACAAGAAAATGAAGTGAAATAAAAAAATTATATAATAAAATAATTGAAATACAATAAAATGAAATGAAATAAAACAAAATAAAATAGTTTAGATGAAATAAAATAATGTAAAATAACATAAATAAAATAAAATAAAATAAAAAATATATTTTAAGAAAAATAAAATAAATTCAAATTACATGAAAGGTACATAAAACAAAATAATTTTATAAAATAAAGTAAATTGATATAATTTAAATAAATCAAAATATTTCAAACAAAATAAATGAAATCAAATGAAATGTAAATTCAAAATAAAATAAAATTATAAATAAAGTGCAATGAAATCTAAATCAAAAATATATTGAAATAAAATAACTAAACTGAAATAATTTATATAAATTAAAATATTATAAAATAAAATAAATAATATAATATATATATGGAATATAAAATAAAATAATATAAAAGAAAATAATATGAAATAAAATGAAAGAAATAATATAAAACGAAAAATTTAATAAAACCATGTAGCCGTTTTGGACCTCGTGTATTTTTTGCTTTGACTTAAATTTTTTTCTCATTTGTATTTCGTATTATATTTCAGTTTGGCTGCTATAAAAAAGTGTTTTGTTAGAAAATTGGGGCAATTTCGGTATAAAATTCTCGAAACATTATTTCCTTGAATGAATATTTACTTCAATTTTATTTCATTTAAAAATTTAGCAACTACTTTTATATGTAACTGGGAAAAAGTCTTCCCAACAATGCTCTGCTTTTTAAAAACTACTTTGCTAAACATGTCACAAATGAGGTATTATTTTATCACATTTTGGTTCCGCCAAAAACAAAAAGAACACTGCTGGTAAGTCAACAAATATGCTAAATCGCCCACACATTTTCAAATCCCCACATCGAAAGATAGTATGGATTCGAAAATGACATTAAAATTTCGTAGTTACGAAAATACCTCGTTTTGTCAATAAATCATGGAAAAGTTCAATGAATTGAATAAATATATACGTGCATATGTTAGTATGTACCGGCTAAAATTACATGTACGTATACATTTAACTCTTTGCGGTTGATGCCGCCACCGTGGCTGCATTCGCAAGTCGGTCCAATTTGGCCGCAAGATGTCATTAAGAGGAAAGGAGAGACTTCCGTGATCAGTAGAGCTAAGATCAGTAGATGGCTATCTAAAAATCACAATAAATCAGTTTCAACGAATTCTATGTTATCTAATATCCATATATAAGATTATAAGATTTATTTATGAATGCTACGTAAATTCATAGTAAAAACACTCGACCTCGCAAGATTGCAGCTGGGTTTTCGGGATGAATTCTGATCAATTGATGAGGTTAAAGCAAGTAATGCAAATTAAGCAGCTTGTTTTCATTGTAAAACGACATACCATAAAAAATGTTGATTACTCAGTATAAATTGCTGAGATATTGGCTGCGAAATTTTGATGTGTGCATCATATAACCTTGACCTTATACTCTAAGACTTTAATTTGATTCAGTCTTCGCAGATTTCATTTAATGGAGTAAAATTGAAATTAATAGGAATCTGCTATAACAGTTATAAATTTTGTTCGAATACAATTTTGTAAGCGCTAAAGGTAAATACAAGACTCAATAAAAGATTTTCTACTTGTGATTCTCTATTTTAATTTTTTTTTCCTTTTGATTTTTCATTTATCACTATGTACGTACATTTTGCCGAAATAAAATATATTGTATTTGCAGAAAATAAACAAGACCGTACAGATTTTTTATCACATATGCAGGTTGAATGGCTGTGATATTTCAAAATGTTTCAGATATCTATTTCAAATTTGATTTATTGAATTACGCTGTGCATTTAACGCTGTCTGCCAAATGCACAAAATTGCGCTGCCATCTATACTCATAACAACAAACAAACATCTGTTATATGCACGTAAGGGATGTCCTAATAATCATGTTTCTTTTTTTATAAATAAATGTTGGTATTATTTATTTCACGAAATTCTCTAAATTTGAAGTTGATTACAAAAACTTTTAATACAAGGGGTTTGAAGTCAAAGGGCAACGTTCCCGCTACAGTCGATACCACCCGGATTTATATCCTGCAAAGGATTGTCACCTC
The DNA here is from genome assembly GCA_037575425.1 of Anastrepha fraterculus. NCBI lineage: Eukaryota > Metazoa > Arthropoda > Insecta > Diptera > Tephritidae > Anastrepha > Anastrepha fraterculus. The sequence continues at coordinate 15,309 of JAYXIM010041447.1, read as the reverse complement.
AGCAGTATTTCCCAAAAATGTATGGGTAAACTGTTACAACAACAACAAATACAAGGCAAAAGGCCAGCCAGATAGTTGTACAGGCTGGCCCAAGTAGTTTTTTTTTCTCATAGATTATTTTGACAGTGACAGCTCTTTTCCACTAGAAATCTTTATAGAAAGTTGGTATCATATCTCCGCGGGACGAAAAGAATCTCTTCACTCTTTGAAAACGTTGGGAAATACTGCACTTCTGTTTCCAAAGTCAGTGTTGTGTACCCGAATAGTGCGTTTATTGAAAATATGTAAAACCATATTTTTTGGCGAAGCTCATTTTCATCGCGGCGGGTAAAAGTCCGCATTTTGTTTGAAAATGGTGCTGAAAACTTTATTTCGATCAACGGTGAGCGCCTATCTAGATAAACAAATTTTTGTGGCCGTTGAAATCATAAACCTGGACGATCTTTGATTTTAGCAGGATGGCGCGCCATGCTGCACAGCTCATGCCACAATCGATCTTTTGCGCGCCAAGTTCGGTAGAGGAGTGCCGTGAAGGGTCGATTTTATCCGAATAATCCTTTAACGATTCAAGCTCTTAGCTCTTAGAATAACAAGTAAGCCGTTTGTGAGATAGAGCCAGGAGCCGTAACCAAGGTGTTGGAAAATCGGGTTAACAGAATGTACTGCCGTGAAGCCAACCGAAGCGGCCATTAAAGAAATAGCAGCCTGAAAAAGAATTTTGAGATTTTATTTTTAATATTTTAAAATAAATCACCATATAGATCACCCTATAAGCTTATACGCTTATGTGCGCGCTACTTAAACATACAGAATGCATTTTTAATTTTAAATTGTCGATTTGCTTTTTTGTGCAGTTTGTTATTCGAAAAAAACTGATCCAAATTCAGCAAACTTTCCTTGAGCAAGTAAAGAACGTTTAAGAAATGTTGATATGATTGTGAGGTTAGAATATTAGAAACGAAACTGACGCTGCTAGAAATAAAATTTGCATGCGCCAAACACCAACGTCCACCAACTGCTCAGATTGAAGCTTGAAGCAACTCAGAAGCATTTGAGGGGTAGAAGAGGAGAAGTGGGTATTGGGAGCCATAAAGGGTAGAGTTTCTTCTATAAATTCAATTTAAAACTATATTTTTAACGAGAATTTATTAACCACTGTTTATTCACAGAAATTATTTGAATGAAATATTATTTAAACTTAATTTGGGAAATTTCACACGCCGAATGTTATCTTTCAAAGCTGCTTTTATTTCCCTAAACTCTTATCCTTATCCTATTCTAAAGGCGTCAAATCGGGTATTTTTTCAGTCTTATTGCAGCAGAATATCGTGAAATTATTCTTACCAGGAATTTCGTTGCAATAAATTGATTGTTTCATTAGATGTTTGGTACGTTGCGTGATCTTCTGAAACCGCATATTGTCAATACGAGCATCCATATCATCAAAAATATACCAAAAAAACTTTGTTAAGACATTCACTTTTATGCGGCTCATGAGCGTAATCGAACTCTTTTCAGTAAGTTTTCTACATAACTTCTATCAATAGAGACGATAAATTGTGGCAGCTTTGGAGCGGCTTAAGAAGTTCGCTTGAGTTTAATAGTATTCATACATATTTTTTTTTTATTCAAAATAATTTTGTTTTTAATATTTTGATGGTGTTTAAGCATGTTTTGTCCGGGATTCAAGCAACTACCAACTGTCAGTAGGCACTTCAGTCACTTCAAAAGCCGTTCTCTGCATTTTGTCATGAAGTAGAATCATCCTTTAAAGTAAAAGTAAAATAATGACATCCCTAATGCTCATTTAATATAACGATATCACATTGCGCAATTTTTGAATTGTGCGCATCCATACTGAAACTATTTGCGACATTTAAAACGACAGCTAAATTCATGTATTTTTTAATATTCACACTTCACTTTTTAGCGGAGTTGTAAAATCATGCACTTATATAATTCACAAAACGGTACGTACATACATATGTAGGTATGTATTTGGGCTACATCATCTGACTTTTGTCGGAAGTTTACTATGCAGTCGTGCTCACATAATCAAGGGGTTCCGGTGGTCAAGAGCTCGAAAATTTAGAGTATTTTCAGGTTTTTTTTTACAATAAAAAAATGAGAAACGATATTTACATTTCTGAGGCTTTTTATTTAACTTCTCGTACATACAAAAATGAAAAAAAAAATTTAATTTTAATAATTTAAAAAATGGCGCAGGGTCAACCATCTCGAAAAATTGGACCTGTACGATGCTGTCCATTTTGACTTTTCTATTTATTTGAAACACAAAAACCAGAAAAATTATTAATCACTATGATTGTAGCTACATATGTTCCGCTACTAGAACAAAAATAAAAAAATTGACAAAATGGCGCGGTTTTGAATTTGACACCCTAAAAATCGGGATTTTCATTTTTTTTTATCAAAAAAATACGAAATAATGGAAATAATAATATGATTCTAGTACGGGTGATAGCTTTTGTTGTTGTGAACAACATATTAACATATTAAAATTTCCGACAATTTTTTTGACAAACACCAGGACCACTCCCTACCTAATTAATGGGATGCAGAAGCTATAATATTGGGAATTTCCGCATGAAAATTTCACAGTATATTCCTAAGATACTATATTTTCGATTATCGAAAAAACAGAAAATTGATTTTTTAAAATTTCTAGACAATCGGCGGGTCCCCCCTTACCCTTAAGTCATCTCTTTTTATTATATTCGTAATACTTTTTATGCTACATGTTTTTGGTAGATTTTTCATACAATTTTAGTTGATTGTATAAGATCATTGAAAATAAATTTTTCCGACTTTGTACAAAATTCATAAAAATTTAACCATTTAAAATAAAATTATTATCAAATTTTTCAACTTTTTTACCAGAATCTTCAGAAAATTTCGTTGCATGCAATTTCATAGTCCATTAAGTTTTATTTATTTATTCACTCATTTAATAGTGTAAAAAATGCAGCATTTCTTAGAGACTATACCCTTTTTGGGTGCGTGCGTCTTGATGTTGTTCCACAAATGGAGGGACCTACAGTTTTAAGCCGATTCCGAATGGCAGATATTTTTTATGAGGAGCTTTTTCATGGCGGAAATACACTCGGAGGTTTGCCATTGCCCGCCGAGGCGCGACCGCGATTAGAAAAAACTGTTCCTTAATTTTGGCGTTTCACAGAGATTCGAACCAACGTTCTCCCTCTGAATTCCGAATGGTAGTCACGCACCAACCTATTCGGCTACGGCGGCTGAAAAACAGATTACTCTCAAATAATTCCATCAAAATCAAATTAAACTTATAATTTACTAGTTTCATTGTATTGAATGAAAGAAAAGGTAATAGTTCCTGTAATTTACAGAGAAAGAATACTAGATAATACTAAGAATTTAGTTCAACAATTCATTTAGTAATAACAAATTGAAGCCATATTTTGTTGAAGAAAAATCTAGGCCAATATGATTTGAAAGCGCATTAAATTCCCACAGAGTTCTAGAAATCGGAGCATTGGAAATGCTCCACTGAAATTAATTTTCTCAAGTAGCGATGGGGAGTCAATCGCCCCACATATCAAATTGAAAGGAAAGTGAAGGAAAGAGTAGTCCTTCTACAAGGTCCGGCACTCTAAGCGTAACCAACTTCAGACTGCTTGCGCAGCTGATGCACGGTCATCGGCTGTCTGTTAGTTGGCTAAATGACAGTCCAGAGTATTGTTTACAAACGAAGGGAAGTATTTTGCCGAGAGTAAACGCGAAAAAAGAACACCAGGAACGCATTTCAAACGCAATAGTGTGATTGCATTATATTTGGCTGGATAATCACAACCAGCGTTTGCTCGAGAGCTTGAGCACCTTTACGTTAATAAAGTTTTTGTTTGTCGCACCATTACTCGTTACAGTGATTCTGGTAGCATCGCGAAACGTCATGGAGGTGTATTAAAAAGACTGCAACGTCGCGTGAAGTTGTTCAAAAAGTGAAGAAGCGACTTGAGCGAAATCCCCGATGAAGTGCCAATAAAATGGCGAAAAAACTTAAAATATCTGACCGTAGCATCCGCCGCATACTGAAAAATTATCTCAAAGTCCAGTCTTACAAGATCCAAAAGGTGCATGGTCTCACACCAAAGCAGCAGCAAGTCAGACTTGAGAGAGCTAGGGAGTTGCTTCGCTTGGCCGAAAGCGGTTAGTTTCCGGACATTGTGACAAAGAAAACATGACATTCTGACAAGAACAAAAATTGAGCAATAGGGTTTATTTGACCGACCGTTCAGACGAGAATTTGAGTCATCGATTGACCACAAGGTGGCAGCACCCGCCACGTGTAATGCTTTGGGCCCCTGTAACCGCAGATGGGCACTCTTCAATCGTTTTCATCGAGCCTGGCGTCAAGGTAAATGCGAAGTGTTCTGGAGGTTGCTTTGAAGTGGGCAGACAAACATTTCGGTGGCAGACCATGGACGTTTCATTAGGACTCGGCGCCGTCTCACAAAGCTTGAGTGAACCAGGAATGGCTAAAAAACAACGTTCCGTACTTTATAACGTCCACACAATGGCTCTCAAATTCAGCAGACGCGCATTCGATGGATTATTCTTTTTAGGCCATTTTGAAGAGCAAGATCCGAACTAAAAGATTCATCAGTCTCAAGGCGCTAAACAAAGCAATCGACCACGAGAGGGCCAAAATACCTGCAAGTCAAGTTCGGGTAGCTTGCGATTCGTTTCTGAACCGTCTCAAGGCCATAGTCAAGGCAAAAAGCTGATCATATGGTTCAAAAGAAAATTGATTCTTAATTTTTTATTATTTTCACACATTTTTTACTTCAAATTGAATAAAAGTAATTCTCCAAACTGAATTGATGATCTTTTTAATTGGTTACACTTCGAGTGCCGGACCCTGTACCATCTAGTGGACTAGTAGAAATTATTGGCAGAGTAGAAGTCATCGGCATTCGGTAGATTGCGCAAAGGTAGCAGAGGAGTTGTAGCCGTCCAATTAACAGCAAGTGACGTCTCGGAAACTCGGAAACAGCAACAATATTCGATTGACTGCGACGAGTATGAGTAAACAAACACTGTGAACATATCAGCCAGCATTAGTTCCACGCACATTAGCTTCGTCGGCGACGATGTGACCCAATTTATGAAATCATTCAATTCTCCGTAAACTGTATTTTTGTATCTTAATTTTTTCGTTAGTTTTTTTTCTTTTTTTTTCTTTGGGGTACTATTTCTAATAATTTCAACTTCATATCCCATTTTGACCCTGAATTTTTGCCAGCTTCCGTTGTAGCTATTTAAGATGACTAATCGCTAAGTATCCAATTCCCAAATCTCCATTTGTATCCTACCTGTTGTTTATACCCATTTACCTGAATTTGTTTTGCCTCGTTGACTGACGCTGGCTTCTAATGCCTGTAGATGTACTACCTGTATATATAGGGCATATAGATTAGATGTGTGTATTCGTATTTGTATGTATGCGTGCATGCACATATTTATGTATGTATGTATGAAGGCATGTAAGAATGTTCGAAGCAAAGTAATATGAATATAAATCATAGGAATGTGTCTGCTTTAGCGAGGCAATCAATAGAATCCATGCCGAAATTGCTTGGCAGCTTCTGGCAACAGAAATGGAGTAAACTCCTTTATTTCTCAGTTTTACTAAGTAGTACTTGTTCATTTCGGTTTTGAGTAATTATCTTATGGGAAAAGTATGCATTTATTCTCCTCCCTAAATTGCTTAGTACCAAATGATCTCCTGTGGCAAACCAATTTCATTCAATTAATCTCGTTTTTGTAGTAATCCGCAAATGTATTTTCCTATTGCGATAGAAGATAGCAGCGTTTTTATGATTACAGCAATACATTCATACAAAACAATCTGCGTAAGGTGGTATACATACTAATATGCTGACAAAAAGGACCAGATTTATTTAACATTAATTGTTTAAAGTTCTTTTCTAACTTACGAGCGTTGCTATTTATATTTCTGGCCTTGGGCGCTTGGGTGTTGTCAGGCGCCCTCTGGCATTTCCTTTAAAAAGTTCGGCATATTTTATCAAAAACGCACTCAGTAATGATGACGTGTGGGCTATATTAGGGTTGTTTAAAAGATTCTAAAAATTCTTTCATGGTGCCATGTAATCAAAAATTTAATGGTGTCATATAATCGAAAGAAAATTTTCGTCTATTATCATAAAAAAAGTGTATGCATAGAAAGTCTGCGTTTAGTGCTTCAAAGATGATGATAGCTCGTGAAAAAGAGGAATTCGTAATATTTTTCAATATATCCGAACTTTTATTTTTCAGCAAATCAGAGTAAAATTCTTTGCATAAATCATCAAAATTTGCGACTTCTATCTGTCTTTGCGCTTCATAGACAACTGCGTTTAATCATAGACCCGGCGCTTCGGGTTGTTTAAATGTATTTTGGCGTATAACTGTAACCGAAATTAAGAAATATAAATCCATCCCTTTTTCGGGTACATATATAATTTCCTTTAACTCCTGTTGAAGCGTAGAGCCAGCTAGTTTCAGTAATTAGTTAACTTCGAAAAGATGGGGGATTAGTTCAGGTTTTTTAGTCCAATCGTAGAGCTGCAACCTTTGACAGCCTATAGCTACTGCTTGGTGAGCTGCTTGATACAAGACATACATCTGCTATAGCCACCTCTAGCCTGAGAGAGGCAGACGCTACATTCTGCCTTACGGCTGAAATGTGTTATGTGGATTGTTCTTAGCTTCGGTGCTTATCATCGACTTTGCCAGCTTGGTAGGCCTGGCGTCGCTCTCGGGATCATTGCACGTACTGAGCCCCCTCATAACAACAAGATGACAACTCTCGAAAAGGAAAAGCTTTGCTAATGACTAAACAATTCTGAAGTGAGCTACAATTTTTTGGAACATGTCAAACAAGTCTATTCAAACAAAGACTACGAGAGCTGAAGAGGCAGCCCTTGACCGGATATAAATCTGGTAATTCGGGTGATGTATAATACGCTTCCGTTCTCTGCCCCTTTCTTTGCTATTGCGTTTCACGACGCCGTTCTCAGGGAACTACCTGTAACCAGGAATCCATATTTTGCTAATCGTATGTTGCGAAGCCAGCTGGTTAGAACCCTCCTACTTTCGATGATTATAGCAGTTTGGCTGCCCGAGTAAAAAGTAATAGGCTGACCAGTAGCAGTAGAGGTTACGAGCCAAGAAAAACCGCTGATTTTATCACTGCCTTTTTACCACGCTGCAGTGCGGAGGCGGACCACCTGTTTCATTACAGATTTTAAATCTGTAAAAATAGCTATAGAACCTGAGCCCAGGGGAGTGATATCTTTCCATTTGTTTCTCCCTAGGTTTCTTGTGAACAATTTCTTGCCAAATTACATAAGCAGTATATTTCCATCAGCCCTATTATCGAGAAAAAATACAGATGGTTTGGGTATTGTAAATCGATGATCTAAGTAGGTCCCATAAAATCAGCCTTAAAGAGACTTCGGTATTCGGTACCAAGTGACATTGAATAATGCAAAGAAAATTAATTAAAGGCTATAGCGGCACTTTTCATACACGCAAAGCATACCACGAAGCTCCATGATTGTTAAGACATTTTTCAATTCCATTTACTTAAATTACGCCATGACCTAAAAATTTGCTACTTACTTATTTGTACATAAAACAAGAATAACAAAAACAACAACAACCAAAGCACTCCGCCGCAAAAGATTTGTGCTTGCAAATGAGCGAAAGCAGTAAGAAAAACAAAAGTTGAGAATTCATCAAATGTTAAAAGAAAAAAGAAATTCGTAAGAGGGGAAAAACTCATTCTCAGTATGTTGTTGGAACTTTTGTTGCTCAACAAGACAAAAACCTACTAAAGTGGAATTTGGCGTACAACCTCATCATCTGCCACAAATCCTTTGCAATGGCAAATCAAAAGCATCGAGAGGCAGGCAAGTGGAAAAGCAATATGCCTGGGAGACACACAAGACCAAAGAATTGTGGTAAATGTAAAAACAAAAATAACATTTGCGCATTCTTGTACGCCAACAAACCAACAGATTAGTAGTAGTTGTGCAGCAACAATAAAAACTACAACACACGGGTAAAGTCTTTGCAGTTAGTTGCTTTGCTGCAGTGTGGCAGTTCTCGCTGCCTTAAGGCGCTTCCTTTTTAGGCCCATAGAAAATATTTCCTTTGATTTCCATGCATGTAAGTAAGTGCGTTTGTGTTTTTTAGTTTTTTAGTTTGACATCGAACAAATTTTTTAATATAAAAGGTTTTATAATATTACTAGCAAACCCGGCCCCCTTCGCTGGGCACACTAAAATAGAATAGATATGGTTTAGAACAGAAAATATATGATTTTCATATTATTTATTTCTTTATTCTTTATTCAAGCGCTTTGGCATAAACAATATTTTTGGTTTTTCAATTTGTTTTTGAGTAAATATAAAATATAAATTGAAAATCAGGAAAAAAGAAGATTGTTTTTAAATTTCAAATCAACGCATGTGAATAAACAATCGTCTTTTTTCCTGATCATCCATGAATTTTTCGTTTCAATTTATATGTTTTATTAAGCATTGGAGCTTTTTTAACCATTATCCATTTATATTTTTCAAAAAAAAAAAACGAAAAAAAAAATTTTTTCCACGAACACATAATTTCATTCGGATTTCACATTAAATTCTCAAATTTCGTAAGAAATTATTCACTGTTCCAAAATCCACTCCAAAAAAATTCACAAACAATTTTAACATGTTGCACTTACGTTTTTTTCCTTATGGCATCCAAATCAGAAAGAAATATTGACACATTGTAACTCACACTGTCAATTTGACAGTTCAGTTCCGTCCCAAGCGTTAAAAAAGTAAGCGACATTATGGCTGGTTCAAAAGAACGCTGTACCCGTTGCCAGTGCTCCGAATTACAACCAAACTTTACGAAACCCATTTTCAATACTTACTTAACAATGTGCGTAAGTTTGGTTTAATTCGGTGCAAAGACACGGCGGGTCCACGTTTTGGCATATATTTCGAGACCCTAGTCATCAATAGGTATGAAAATTACCCCGTATTAAAGCACTTATCAACAGCTTTCATTTGATACCCATATTGTACATACACAACCAAAGGTTACCCGGGTCCACGTTTTGACTTATATCTCAAGACCCCAGTCACGGAGCGGCATGAAAAATACTCCGTACTAAAGCATTCACCAACAGCTTCAATTTGATATACATATTGTACAAACACATTCTAGGGTCCACGTTTTGGTCTCTATCTCGACGAGACCCTAGTCACGGAGCGGCATGAAAAATACTCTGGACTAAAGCATACACCAACAGCTTCCATTTTATACCCATATTGTACATGCACATCCGTAGGTTACCCGGGTCCACGTTTTGACCTATATCTCGAGCCCTATTTCCAAAATAAAATATAATCCATGTTACTCGTGGATAATGTAGCTTTCGAATGGTGAAAGAATTTTTAAAATCGGTCCAGTAGTTTTTGAGCCTATTCATTACAAACAAACAAACAAACAAAGTTTTCCTCTTTATAATATTAGTATAGATAAATAACAGAAACGATCCTCAACAGACGACTGTAAGAATGTGAACAGCTTCGACCCTAGTTTCATTATGCTCCTGATGTTTTTTTTTTTATTTTAAGAAAGATTAGTTGTACTGTTTTTTGTAATAGTTCTTTAGTTCTAATTAAAAATGTCATTTAAAGGAATACAAAAAAAAAAATCCATGTGGTTACTCAACGCGAACAAACGATTAGAATTATGAAAGACGATATGATATCTCCCAGACCAACTTAACCGAATACAGTAGTAGTCCACGTTCCACTAATATTTTTGTTTTTTTTTTTTTTGTTTTTTTTTTTTAAAACACCTATTGGTGTATTTATTATATAGCAATCTAGCACAAATACTAATAAGCTATTTGAATTTGACTTAATTTGATACGGTTAAAATTACAAAGTACTTATCCTATGATATATGCACTTTTTGTTTCTGTAAATGTTTTGGTCACTACTTTTGTTTGTGACCGGTTTATTTATTATGTATTGTTTATAGATAGTTCACTATTTTTTACACAAGTTCAAATGGTTTCACTAATATTTTAAGCCGAAAAATTTACGGTGTATCACCGAAGACGAAAGGCCCGTACGGATTAAGATAAGTGTGCAAGAAAGCTTAGTTCAAGCCAATGTTTGTACATTCGATATGTGGATGAACTTTTTCCATAAGTTTGATAGATGCTGTAGTACCTTTTCGACTCTCCTTCCTATCTTTCCTCGATTGGATTGATTTCCTGGTGAAACCGAAAGGCTTGCAAGCAAAATGTAATGCTAAACCTACTTGCAGAATCGCTAATCTATCTACGCAATAGTCTTCAAGTAATCCGTCTGCTCAGTTTATAAAAACGGGTTCAAGGTTTTACGAGCACTTACTAGCAGCACTTGGTAAATTCTAAAATTGAATAATTTAAAAAATGTTAGCCCACTGTAGAACCAGTTGCTCTTAAAGGGGAACACCACTGTGATTTTTCAAAAAAATCGATTTTTGTTTTTGCATTTTCTTAAGGGGGAGCCTGGTTTCTAAGGTCAAAAAATCAATTTTTTTTTTTCGTTTAAAGCGATTCCTAATATATATATTTCAGAATATTCACACAAAGTTACAGAGCCTAATTTTCAATATTACCGTAGATACAAAGCCAAAGGTAGGCGAGCGTTAGGTAGTTACGCTGTGACCGGACAGCTATAGTACAAACTTTATCTTCTTTTCTCGACTTTTCATTTTTATGATTTCATTGAATTGGCGTACATGAATGAAAAAAAACTAATGAACCTTTTGAAATGAATCATAGCTTGTTCCCTTCAGTATTAAATTCTCTTCTATTTGAACTAACAAAATAGATAAAAAAAACATGTTTCAAGATTTTTATACCAAGTTGAATTGAATTTTTTTTTATAAAAAGGCATTTTTTTCTTTAAAACCTCCAAAAAGTTGAAATTTTGGAATTTCTCTCAGTTTTCTTAGTTCGTCTAGAATAAAAAATCATGATAGTTAGAAATCCATTTGAATTTTTTGCGTTGCAGCGCTCTGATAATTTCTATGTTAAACATTTTTTTCAACTTATTTTAACCAGTACAAAAATTTTTTATACTTTTTAAATGTTCATTAAAAGATAGAAAAAACTTTGCAGTGCTAAATTAATTTTTTCCTTAAAAAAAAAATCACAAAGAGATGCAATTTTTAGACCTCATAAACCACGTAGACCTCATAAACGTATTGGCTTCAGTCGTACATAGCCGTTTTTAAAAATTAAAAAAAAAAAACCGATAGCCATTGATGTATAGATTAAGAATTTTTTGGGGTTTTGCTTTCCAGATGATTTTTCACCGCTGTATCGTAGCCACCAGGGTGCATCAGTTTTTTATGACGTCATTGATAACAATTGTAATTTTTAATATTTTTTAATAAAAATTTGTGTCAGTATAGTTCAATATATGTTAAATAACTTATAATTTGTCCGATCCATAAAAAAAATTCATGAAAATCACTTAATTTTCACGCGTTCACAGTGGTGTTCCCCCTTAAGGCACAAAACTAGTGTTTCGAACAAAAATATCGATTTTTTAAATCCGACATTGTTGTACATTTTATAGCTGAATAAACCGTTGAACGTTTTGTATTGAGTTCTAGTTTTATCCCTCATTTTAAAGGTGCGCAGACGATTCATAAATATTAAATTTCTGTAACGAACTTACGAACCTGTAAATTTTGGCTTTTAGGTTACGGCTTTACTTAAATTGACCGTGATGAGAGAATCAGGCTTGCCATACGCTCACTTTTATAATCTTTCAGAAAAATGTGTATACAAATTGTTTTTAAGACGAAATTTATTTGACGTGACTTCTTCTCAAACAGCTGGAAAAAAGAAGGAAAGAGAATATAAAACAAAAAAATTTAATTTCCTACGGTACGGAAATTAAGCCAAAACCAACTACTCTTGAAGGGCACCACTTAATCTTTACTAGAGGCTTGAAAATTAGGATTAGTAGCTTTTTTAATTAAGAAAGTGCCTCTCTCCAAATCATTTACTTCCATTTTGGGCTGCTAAAATATTTGTGAAATATTTAAAGTTGATGCCTTTTCGAATTACATTACAGTCAGCGACAAAATAAAGTGTACACCACATTTAATAAGCTTTGAGCATTTATTTATTTTTTTTAGTTAGTTTTTTTTAGCAACAGCTTATACGACAATAAAAACCACATAACGTAAATATTCAAACTTTTTACAAAATTTATAAAAAATCGTCAAATTTTCATCAAAATTTCAAACTTTCTTTATAATCAGAATTTCTGTAAAAATTTCGACTATCCAATTTTGTGGGCCATTAAATTTTGTGCAAAATTCAAGTGGCTCATAAATTACGTTTTCCTCCAAATAAAAAAAATTCGAGCATTCGTTTTCGAACAAAAAAACAAATCGTTTGAATTTTTATAAATTTTGTACAAAGTTTGAAATTTTCCGTTACATGGTGTTTGTTGTAGTATCTATCGTTTATTCTATAAAAAATAATTGAAATTAAAAAAAAATCGAAAACATGTTAATATGCGGTGCACACTTTATTTTGACGCTCACTGTATGTATGGACATATTTATGCATTGAAAAAAAGAACAAAAAGGAAGTGGATCATTGCGCACAATATTAAATGCTATTCTTTGTGCTTTTATTTCCGAAAAATTTTAGTCGAGAAGCAGATGCGGGAATGAGACGCACACCTTTGTATCGCACAGAAAACAAACTGGAGCCAGGTAAATGCAGCGTGCATACAGTGGGCTATTGAAATTTGCGACATGTCGCTGCTGCAAACTAGCAAAACCGAGCTGCTGTAAAATGTTGATTCTTATTGGAGTGGCGTATCATTGTTGCGAAAACGCGTTGCTTATTACCTATCACAATGATTCCTTTCTTGTCCAAGGCTTGAATATATGTATTCTCTTTCGACGGAGTAGACAGGCGAAACGGTACGTTTGTGGGGCTTTAGGGGTTTTCTCTTCTCTTTCAAATACACGTGCATATGCATTAGAGTTTGTGGGTATGTGGGTGTGTGTATGGTATGCAAATGCACACAATATTGCTTAACATTCAGTTGGTCCTACCTTACCTTCTTCCTCTACGCCTATATTATTCTACTACCTTTGGCGTTGGAGCTTTACAAATGTTACAAAAGTACAAACTTCTCAAAGCACAAAAATAGGAAATAAAACTGAAATGAAAAATAGAGGAATAAATTAAATAAAACAAGTAAGGCAGTGCTAAATTCGGTCCGTACCGAGTTTTATATATTAGTTTGGGGAAAAAGAAATCCATTATTTTTTGTGTAAAATTTTTGCGCAAATGGCTTAAAACTGTTTTATGGTTGATCTTTAGCTCCTGGGCGATGCTACGACTACTAACACTGCCGGTAAACTTCGATTATTTCTTTGATTTTATCGATATCGAAAATGTTTGAACGGAATCGACGAAACCAAAATTGCACCTAATTAGTTGTTACAGTACCGGTACCATAAACACCATTCACAAATTCAGCGGCCTGGCCTGCATTTTCGCCTTTATCAAAACTGTAAAATGTATTGAATTTTCTCTTAGTAATTACCCAAAAGTAGGCTGTGCCAGCGTACATTTTTCAAAACTTTACATACGCCGTAATTTTTAGGGCTCTTCATTCGTATCAAATTTGAGTAATTTTGCTTTATTTATTTATACAGGGGTTGAATGAAAAGTAATGAGCCTTCCCGCGCGGAGCGTCTGCCAAGCGATCAACCAAATCGGCTGGTGGGGGAAAATGATCGTTGGACCTTCCCCTTCCACTAGAAACCGGTCCCAGTTCGCTGGCAACATCGCTCCGCGCGTGAAAGCTGTTTTAAAAGTGTGTTAGGATTTTGCAGTGGCGAAATCCAAAGTCAAAACCATGCTGATCATCTTTTTCCACTCTCGAGGAATCGTCCACAAGGAGTTTGTACCTCCAGGAAGCACTTCAAACGCAGCATTTTACAAAGAAGTGCTCCTTCGGCTGAAAAACCGCGTCGCCCGGGTTCGGCCCGACCTCGTCAACAATTGGACCCTTCATCACGACAATGCGCCGGCGCACACTACCTTCCTCTGCACCTCTGCATTGGCCAAGATGGGGGTTCCGGTGCTTCCGCACCCTCCCTACAGCTCAGACCTGTCCCCTCCGGACTTCTTCTTGTTCCCGCGCCTGAAAAGAAAGCTGAAGGGGAGGCGTTTCGACTCAATCGAGACGATCCAAAAACTGTGACAGCCGAATTGAACGCGATTCCGGCGGATGAGTTTAAAAAATGTTTTCTGCAGTGGAAGGACCGCTACCAGCGGTGTATTGACGCTCGAGGGTCCTATTTTGAAGAATATTAGTTGTATAAGCCAAAAGGTTTAATAAAACTGCTTAAAAAAAATAAGGCTCATTACTTTTTAATTAAACCCTGTAAGAGTCATCATCTTTTTAGCATTATTGAAAATTACCGTTACATGGAAGGTGAGCACGGTTATTGACCGATTTCGCCCTGTTTCAAAACCATACTACATATATTACCTTGGACAAGAGTAAAAAATAAATTCAACTGCATTTGTTCAATAATAGTAATTGATTGCATTTTTTTACATATTTTATTTTATTTATAATTTAAAAAAAAATTTATTAAGTGAAATTTGTTCAATAATAGTAATTGATGCAATGTTATTTTATTTATTTTTGTTTTTATTTTTTTTGCATATTTTATTTTATTTATTTTTGTTACATATTTTTTAATAAATTTTTTTTTTTTTTAATTTTTGAATTTTTGTGTTTTTTATTTTTATTTATTTATTTATTTTTTTGTTTTTGAATGTTTTACATTTTTTTATTACTTTGTTTACATTGTTTTAATTTTTTTTTGTTTTTTTTTTTTAATTTTTAAAATTTTTTTTTGTTTATTTTTTTTTTTAATTTTTCGATTTATTGTTGGACAATAATCGGCGTTCCAACTCCGCCGCGTACAACCGCTAACTCCGCCCACCAAAAATTAAAACATTTTAACCAACATGAAAATCGGTTGCACAACCATACTATACCCATGTTGACACAACGGTTGGAGCGTGTATACTCCGTATAAGATCCTCCTTGTGGACAAAAGCGCGGGTAAAAGAAGAGCGCAACTTAAAACAAAACATGTGGTTTTTTTATTCAAAAAGACAAGCGAACGAATCAC
>JAYXIM010041443.1:0-13482 GCA_037575425.1 Anastrepha fraterculus | reverse complement strand
GTTTATTGATTGTTCGTTTGGGTATTGCGTTGCGTATTTGTCGCACTGCAATGTTTTTGCAGCGCATAAAAACGCATAAACAAGTCAACGTCAACAATAAAGGTTTCAAATGCACGATGAAACACACTCATATGTGTATGTATGCATGTATACATACATATAACTGTAGAAGAAACTTGCTGAACAAAGATTTTCACACTCAAATGCAATTTAAAGCTACAGTTGCTGAGTTCATTTGGTCATACGAGATGTGATTTTTGGTTCGAACATATCCATTTGCTTTGCTTTTACTTTTATACCCACGCGCACTCGTGCCCAGGGGTATTATTATATATATACGAATCGAGTTACATATAGACATATAAAAATAATGGAATTCTTTTTCCCAAAACTATTATAATATTATATATACCAAAATGCCCAAATTGATGAACGAAGTCAATTTGCCAGTCTGCCCATTCGTTTGTCCTACCTTGCGCATGATAACTTGAGTAAAAATTAATTTATTTTAATGAAACTTGGTACACATATTACCCATTATTGAAGGTAGTTTGTTGTCAAAAATGGGTGAAATCAGTCAATAACCACGTCCACTTCCCGTGCAACGTTAATTTTCAAAACAAAAAAGAACTGAATTTCCTTGTTATATGGTAAATGGAACAAAATTACTCAAATTTGGACCAAATAATGAACGAAAAATAAAAAAAATTGCTTACCATATTTACAAATCGCAGCCAGTAAAATAGATTAAAATTTTTTTATTGTCAGGCCGACATACTTACATAGTTGAGATTTGTAGTATGTAGAGTAAGGCAAGTAGGATTTGAACTGAATGAGTTAATATTACTTGTTTACTAGCAACAACTTTAAAAGTACTTTGATTTGAGCCAGACTCAGTGACAACCCTTAGTTCGTCATTTTACCTTTGATTCTGGACATGCCACAGTTTTGAATTCAAAGAATTTGAAACTTTTAAACCAAAGTTACGCTTGGATATTTCGCGAGCCAATTGATACAGTGTGCTTCGTGCGCTCTGTAATGCGATAGAAATCATATGAATTATATAACGATATTTTGTCTATTCCACTTAAAATGAAGAGCTAAAAAAGGCTACAAAATATTAAGCCAGTGTTGAACAATAAGATGCTAAAGCTGAACATTTTTATATACTTAACAATTTGATTGACTTTTACTGACATTTTGCCTTATTTTTTCTTTCATCCATTATCTGTCAACTGTCAGCTGTCATTTCATAACAGCCATGCCGACTTATTTATATCGTTTGGCAGGCAATTTTTGTGATTTGTCTAGACTTGGCTTGGTTGCTTGGTTGGTTGAAGTGGAAGTGTTCAGAATCTCACTAGCGTTTCCGCACGATATTGTTGCCACATCCTTGTTACCAACTTATTTAACGGTTATTTACAGCATTACTACTTCCAATCTGTGCGGTTTAAGAAATTTATTAAGCTGTTGACATCTAAGCCAGACAATTGTTCGAGATTCTCGAACAGTGGTTTGTCAAGGGTTGACATCCTTTTCTATCATAGGGCACGGCATTCATTGAGGAAATAGAAAATCGTTTCCTTCTTCTCCGGTTGTTTACAACTGTGAGAGTGTGTTTTGTGAGGGGTGCCCATTTTGAGATTTTTCTTGAGCTAAAATAATATTTGCCTAACTATATTTTTTCTTGATTTTTCTTTAAACAATATACAGCTTAATTCAACGCTTACTTGGTATTCCCTGACCTTACCAACTTCAAAAGCAGGTTTTCCTTGTGCACCACGATGTACAGGGGTGAGGTAATGAAGGTAAAGGCAACAGGAAACGCGTACTATTTTCCTATTTTGGGAGACTTCCTCAGCACGTTTTGATACTAATTGGTACAATTTTTTAATATTTTCAAATGTTTCTCGTTCAACCCCATTTTGTTAAAGTACAATTAATTTTTCAATAGTTCAAGAATAGGGCTTATTAGAGCTATCCTGTCATAAAATTCGACAAAGGCAGATATTTCACTAGACATCTCGAGGATCTGGACTTCGCCGATGACAGACGTCGGAGCAGATGTAGATGTTAACTGCAGGATAAACAAAACACGGGCGGCGTTTGGGCGAATGCCCTACTACGAAAAGGTCGATGTTGCGCGAGCTAGCAGATGCCGCCATTACATGGGGCGGCGCAAAAACAACAGCCTAGAACCGTGCACAGTGGAAGAGTTTTCTCGACGCCCTATGCTCCCGAGTGGAGTGAACAAGGATATACCAAATGTACCTGTTGCATAGATCTTTAAATTCTAGTATTACAACTATTAGTTGCAAGTAAAAGGTTTTCCAATAACAGGTGTTACAGGTGAATGGATTGCGCTATCGAGAGATGATTAACGATTTTTTATGGCCGGAATTCGATTTTATTAATCTGGAAAACGTTTATTTTCAACAAGACGGCGCTACGTGTCACACAAGCAACGAAACCATTGATCTTTTACGGGAAAAGTTTCCGGACCGTGTAATCTCTCGAAGACTCGATCACAATTGGCCATCGAGATCTTGTTACTTAACACCTTGTGACTTCTTTCTTTGGGACCACGTGAAAGAGAAGGTCTACGCCAACAGCCCAGGGTCGATTCAAGATCTCAAAGATGGAATTCGTGAGGCGATCGAGGACATAGGGCAGCCACTTTGTAATTCGGTTATGATATTTTCCTGTTAGCGTGGTGGTGGTGGTCATTTGCCTGATGTTATTTTCCACTATTAACGCCATACCTTCCTCTTTATATCGAAAGAAACATCCGATCATTTATATTAAAAAATAGCATTTTTCTTTAAATATCAAAATAACACCTCTTATTAAAACACACTATATCGATATGTGTGCATTATGTTGATATGCTACCAAATATTTTTAGGGATAATATGATTGTAAAGCAACAATTCAGAAATGAAGTCATTATGTGGACAATTTTCTTGTGTTTGGGTGACATCTCTTTGGGCGTCTTTTCTACCAAGTTCTCAAAGAAAGTTTTCGGTTCCGGCTTGTCACAAAACACTTTGCAGTTCTGCTGCGTTCTAGACTGGACAATTGCGCTTTATGTAAATTGAAAACATAATCATTCATGATTCATGTAGAACTGGTTCCGATATTAATTTATCGATGTCGATATTAATTTCCAACATATAACCTAACCTTATACAAAATGTTAGAAATGCTAATAAAATAGTTTAGGGTACTCAAAAAAAAAAAAAATATAACATGTTACGAATGGAAAATGACATATAACCAACTAGTGAAATATCTCTATTTTTACCGCTTGTTTATCAAACTGTCCCACTGTGTGTGTGTGTTTTTTTTGTCTGACAACAATTACTGCCGGTGCTGTTGCAATTGTTAAATGTTATACATAGTGAAATTGCTCTTTGTCTGTATAGTTTTGTAGCAATAACAACAATTGCCAATAAAAACCAGCCACAAAAAGCCACAAAAATAGCAAACGTGTCTCTACATAGTTGCCATTGTGGTGGCTTTCATTGTTTGAATGTTGTTTATCTTTCCTAACTGTTGTTTTGTATGCAGTAATTTGTTCCTATTTCTTACGCGACATGCGTATGTACCAATACACATACATACATATGTATGTGTGCATGCGCATAGAATATCGTTTACGTAGCTTGATTGCCGTCAACTCCTTCTGCTTACATTTCAACCCACTTTGTTTTGTTGCTGTTGGTTAAATTGCTGCAGTCATCGACATGTTTTATTGCCAATCGCTTCCGACGACCAAACGACGTCGCCGTTGTCGTCGCATCTACACTAAACAATACCACTAAATATTCGTGGCAAAACATGTCCTTGCAACGTTACATTTTACAGGCACATGCGAGTATGTATGTGTGTGAAGTAGAAGCTACTTTACAGCCTCTCGCTACTTCTGACCATCCAATTGTCTCGTTGGCTCTCTGCTTGTCTGCTGCATTTTGTCCGCTTTCTGGCTGGGGCAATTGATTGTTCGTTGCTTGGCATTTCGGGGCCAACATTGTGTTAAGTTGCAAGCCATTTGGCAATTTTTGAAATTGGGCAGCAATTGATAACAGTCCAAGAAGTGCAGGCATAGGAAGCACTTTGGGCATAGTTTTCTGCATCCAGATGCTGCTACGGGTAATTGGGATGTTGGCAGCAATTTTTTTGAATTTTTACGAGTTTCGTTTTGATTTCTGGCTCTGAATTTACTGGTGTCAGAGCGGTAGGGGGTTTTAAGATTTTACAATAGATAATCAATAATTGTCACAAGTGCATTGGTGACTTTGAAGTAATTAACTTCAAATCTTTATATAATTGACAAGAAACTCATTAAAACTTAGCCAAGCAGATTACCTCCTTTCATTGCTTCCTCTGTTGATGTATGCAAAGAATTTCATTAGGTTACTATCATTAGCCTGCTGCAGTGGAGCAAAACTTCAGGGTATGATGAAAAAAGATAGAAACAAAAGTGAGCAAATGAATGTGAAAAGCGTCAAGTTGCTTGCAAAACTTTTGTACTTTAACAAAATTACCAACTTGTCATAACTTCATTAACAAAAAAAAAAATTAAATTCAAAAACAAAAACTCTCACTAAGAGTCAGATCCACACAGCTGAAATTGTTGCAGTTGTAATAAAGAAAAAAAAAACAGTGTGAGAAGAGTGAAACTCCCTTAAATGTAGTAGCAGTATTAATAATGTAGAAAATAAACGAAATTGGTAGTAAAAGTGGAGGCGCCCAATGCAGCAATGCCAAGTCGGCGATTTTGCTGTGGCACTTTCCGGTTGATGGCGCCGACGCACAGGACTTTTTGTAGCTACTGCAGCTAGCAGCTTCACAGAAAAAATATATATTATATATATAACTTAAAAGCGCAAAAAAGCGGCGTAGAAAAAGTAGAAATGCTAAAAGCACGCGTCACGCAATGTTGCAGCGGGAGCTGTGAATTTAAATTAATTCCAATTCTGCGTTCTGCGCAAAACTTACCGAAAGACGAACAAATGTACATGCAAGCGCATACTTAATTATTAAAAAGTACGAAATATGTTTTCTTCTGACAAGTGACAACTTACCCTATGACCAGAAAGCACCGGGAATGTTTAAATAAAACAAAACAGAGTTAAATTTCAGGCACATTTATTTTATCTCCTTCAAAATATGACCCGTCTGAAGCAACACACATGTGCCAACGTTTAACCCATCCGCCATGCACCAATGGTAGGCCCTCGAAGGGATGGCCTTCAGCTGCTTCGTCGCATTGTCTTTGATCTATCGGCTGAAATCTCCTTCCACGAAGTGGTAACTTCAACTTGTGAAACAAAAAGAAGTCGCACGGGGCCATATCAGGTGAATACGGGGCTTGCACACGCTGGTATTTAGTTGGTGTTTGGTCAAATAATCCAGCATGATTGGGCTCGGTTATCATCGTGGAAAATCCAGGAATTGTTTGCCCATATTTCCGTCCGTTGGTGACGTACAGGCAGGACACTAATGATTCGATGGCACTAAAAAGCGATAGATGGTGTACATTACAGTCCTACCATAATAAGAAAAACATTTAGACATCAGGAGGTGTATTTAGATTACTTCTTTAGAATATTATCCAAATTGTTAGGGATGAAAAAAGCTTTGTTTCCTTGGAATACATGCTTTAGAACCGATTTGAAATATGCTTTTTCCTAGCGCTAGTTGGTTAGTTCAGCTGACAGGTCAACAGATGGCTTCATTTAGACCGTAAGCATCAACAGTTTTACGTACCGTTGGACTCAACTTTCACTACCAAGGGTAATTTTTCAAAGCACTGTTGTCCTTTTGCGGAAAGACGACTCCCGTCGGTCTATCGACTATCGACTTCAAACCTTGAACAGAGTAGACGGTCTGACGGTCTGTCGAGTACGTTTTCATATGTCTCTAGACTAGGTAGGTGAAATGGTTGAACTGACAGTCTGACACTCCTCAAGTAGCACTGAAGTGCCGTTTTGATTCTGTATAGTCTACTCCTGCAGTTTTTGTCTCTCTTAAGGACCAGCTTGATTGCTTGTGCTTCCAAGAGGCAGTGCTCTAAAAGCCAGTAGTCTGTAAACGCATGGTAGATATTTAATAAGCCTACTGCCATACGATTTGCACATGGAGTTTACAAATTTCATTCAGGCAAGGACCTTTTTTTGTAGACTTGCTAATCTTTTAATGTTCCTGCATGTTTGTGCTTTCGATAACCCGAAGAAGGCATCCGACTTTGGATCCAGTAAACCTGCCTATAACTCCTTTACAATGTAAAGCTTTTAAGGGCATCTGAAGGTAGATGCCAAAGTTTATTAAGTGGGTTGCACTCCGGCATTAAGTTTCTTCACATACTGTTTATATCGGAATGCTTAGGCAAGAGTCACAAACTAAAGTTTTTTGGTGGTATTCAGTGTATATCTGACGTATTGAATATGAGATAGCGTTTAGCTATGCAAAGTTGCCAAATGAGTCTTGATGTAATCAAAATTTTATGTTTCCGGCGGCCGCTGTAGCCGAATGGGTTGGTACCATTTGAAAGTGCCTAGAATTGAATCTCTGGGCATGAAACATCAAATGATAGAAACCGTTTTTTTCTAATAGCGTTCGCTCCTCAACGTCCGAGTATATTTCTGCTATGAAAAAGGTCCCCATAAAAACAGTTGCCGTTGAGAATCGGATTAAAACTGCAGACCCTCTATTTGTGGTACAACAGCAAAACACACGCGATAAATAGGAGGAAGATTTCGGATAAAAAAATTATCAAATTCTAAAAATCATTTTGTATATATTAAAATCGCGGCCGCCGTAGCCGAATGGGCTTGTGCGTGAGTACCATTCGGAATTTAGAGAGAGAACGTAGGTTCAAATCTCGGTGAAACACCCCTCGGCAGTCAATGCCAAATCTCCGAGTGTATTTCTGCCATGAAAAAGGTCCTCATAAAAATATCTGCCGTTCGGAGTCGGCTTGAAACTGTAGGTCCCTCCATTTGTGGGACAAAATCAAGACGCACACCACAAATAGGATATATATTAAAATCATCATGAATATATTCATCATTATTATTCACTGACCTTAAATCTAGCAAGTTGATCGGGGAGGACATTCAAAATATTAGTACTCCTACTATTGGTGCGATTTTTTGGGTTTTCCAGTGTACACCCTCTAGAAAAAGTTACTCGACTTTTTTAACAGTTTTTGCGGAGGTCGCCTGAGCGTTAACCATCTTAAATTAGCTCTTGCAATAATCCCCATAAACAGATGGCATTTGTTTTGTAATGGTCTATGGGGTGAGGCCTGAAAATTTGCTTCCCCTCTCAGCGCTTTATCTCTTGAACTGTTTCACCGTGCTCGTACTTGTAGACGGCTTTCTATCGACGTGCCGTTGTCATAATTTTCACTATCTGACCAGCTATTGGGGATCATTTTTTAATGTCCTACAACCCTCGCGAAATATATTTTTTTGCTCGAGTTACACTACGCACGGGCCGACTTGTCCGAATCGACTCCTCTCATCATTCTGCGTCTCTTGTTACATGCAGGGTGTTTCTTGTTGAGGGTGAGAACTTTAAATAATTTAGTGAAAAATACATCAATTTCGATTACAATTTATTGGGTCAATGAGGGTAAACAATATCGGGAAGATGTGCCAGCATCGCACATACCAAACAAAAAATTTATTTTTGCCATATGCCATCCACGGACCGTTTTATTAATAACGTCTCGTTCATATTTGAGCAGAAGGTATAGGCTTTTTTGCAACAATTTGCAGTATCTCTGGGGTTAGGCCTAGATTTACTAACGAATATTGGCATTTAATTGGTCGAGTGTTTGAAATTTGAGGTTTATTAATGTACACTTTTTCTTTTCAATATGTAGTCACAGTAAAAGGTACGGTGCTCTCAAATCGAAATCACCGTTTTTTGAGATGATCCACCGAAGGTTTTATGGTTTGGCATATTCCAAACGGCGCTGCATATCCAGAGTCAGCCTTGAACAATGTGCATTTAATAGGGGTTTTCCATATCCAAGTCCTTCTTCATAATTCTCTATAAAGCGGTTTTCGGGGTGTTTAATGGAGACAAACGATGGTGAAAGGAGGTGCTCTCACCGATGTTTTCACGAACAGTCTTCGTGTTCTCTAAACTCTACCATATACCAATTGACGGAGGTTTGTATGTACATAGATCAAATATTCCCGGAACATCCTCTTTGTGTTTATATTTATCTCGCTCAATTCCTTTAAGCTCTTACATACAACAGTTATGTGAACAAAATTATTATATCCGGGTATAATAAGACGGCAGGCTAATCACCTACCCTGTTAGAAATCAAAATAGATTAACCAAACCAACGCAAGACTGAGTCGTGTCGAGGCCCAATGCTCCCATGAGGAGTGAACAAGAAAAAAATAATAATAAGGCCACACATGAAAATGTATTTCACATTGTTTTTGCATTCCATATTATTCTTCTACATGGATTAAAAGTTAAAAGGTTTTCCGTTTCAAAACTTTTGCTGCAAGGTTGTTTCTAGATGAGCGCTTAGCTGCCTTAACGGAAATTGGAAAGGTCCGACTCAAGTGAGTTCAACTATCAAAACCTTTGCCCAAAAAAAATCTTTGAAAAACTGCGAACGATAAAGCTGCACACAGGGAACTAAAACCTGCGAGAAACATGAGCGCGTCAAGCGAAAGCCATATAGCTTTTTACCTGCTAAACTAAGTCCGCACATAGCATTTGACGTACGCAAATTCATCAAAAAGAACTCCTTCGAGATGTGTACGGCCGTGACTAACAGGAATCATTGCAAAAAAAAGGGAATACCACAGCGCAAATGTAGCAGAGCTAAAGTCAAGTGTTTGTACTTATTCACGTACAATCGGCATCGTCCCTTTGATGCTAGCAAGGAGTTTAATGGCAATCATGAAGATAATGATGAACTCGATGTAAATAAAATATGAACGAATGAAAAAGCAGGACAATGAAGATTAGAGTAAAACGATGATGATGATGCCGATATGAGTATACTTATGATGCCGGATAAGTATAATATAAGTGGTAAGTAAAAGAAAAAAAATCATATGGTATACTCTAATATAAATTTGAATGGACTTCCTGTAAAAAGTGAGTTGACTTAAGATTGCAATGATGAAGTATCTCAGTTCATGGCAATGAACGTGCTGATGATGTTTATCTGCTTGCCGATTGTGAGGAGTCAGCTATTGAAGTTCATGGCATAAAGGGTATACGAAACAAAGGTAGCGGCAAGCTTCAAAGCTAGAAACAAAATACTTTAGCAAGGAAATTATTTAGAGGCAATGCCAGCAGCTAACTGTGGAGTACATTACTTTTGTGGAGTATGTTGACGCCAAGTACAAGAACAAAACAAAGCTGCCGCACAGAGAGTTGACAACTAATGAGACGGAGGACGAATACCAGTTATTGGGTAGAGAGAATACAAACGCGGGTCGTATAAAAAATTCTTAGAAAATTTAAGTTGTGCTGTGTGCAGGTTGCACGAAAAAGTCTCAGTGGATGGAATTATACACCGTCTCACACTCAAAAGCTGTTGAAAGGTTTAGCTATATCTGTTATTTGTGCACATAACGCAAAGAAGTTGCGCTTTATATCGAAATCTCGATAAGTTTCTGCATTTATCCTTTCATAACAGCATTCCAGATGACATGGGTCTAATTACTCATTACACAATTTTTGTTCAAATTAGAGCATCAGCAGTTTTTCTGCAACATTTTTCTAAGCGACCACTTCGTTTGAGGAATTTTTTGCTGGACAGCAGTTCATGTTCTGCTTATATCTACTGTTTGCTTTGCCTAATGGATTGGCGTTTAAAATATCTGAAAGTTTTATGCGCAGCTGACGCCCGCTAAAAGCTTGAAAGTAATTATTCCGTTACATATTCATATATATGTATATATATACACATACACATAAATGCAATCTAAAAACTGTTTACTACCTTTGAAATTTCTTTTACTTACTCCCAGCTTACTCATGTCAACGCAGTTCAGACCAAAGTGTGTATGTTGACTGAGATCAAAACAAAGCAATAAAACAAAGTCGTTGAAAATTGCGCATAAAAATTGCAAAGTGCAAAAACAAAAGCGGAATTAGAGAAAAAGAAAATACCAACAACAGAAGTAATAATAACAACTATGGCACGCTTTTGCCCTTGCAATGCCATCGTAATTTACTGCACTTGCTGCTGCCTAATGTTGTAGAAAATAAAAGCATTAGTTAGGTTGCCGCGACATTCAAACCGCCAACTATGTACTGCAAACGTTACTCGGCGCTCCTAAAATGCAACAAACATTTGCAACAAAATTTTTAAGTCCCCTTTCGCTTTGGTATTATTTTTTCAAGCTCTGGTTCTGTGCTGTTCGTGCCGCCTTCGCCTTCGCCGCGGTTGCTGCTGCTGCTGCTGGTGCTGCTGCTACTGCTACTGTTGCGGCTGTGGTTGTGTCGGAAACGGAAGTTAAACAGCAAAACTGCAAAGAGCGGATTTATTTTAATTAACCAACACGAGCAAACGCAACGAAAACACCAACAATTTTCGCCGGCAATGGCAGTGGAAATTATGCGACCAACCGACCAGCCAGTTCCAGAGTATAACTGCTGCTGGCTTTGTAATGAAAGGCAGGCGGTTGGTGCAAAGTAGAAGCATTAACGTCTACAATGTTGCCAGTGGTGGAAGCAACCAGCGCTGGAGTAGAGCAGCAATAACAGCTTGCTAGAATGGCGACGGTGGCTGCTCTTCAAATTACTTTGTGGCAAGCGACGTAGTGACGTGGTAGCGCGAAATGCGAAGTGCGGCTACCAAGAAAGAAATGACCCTCATTAAGTTAATGGTCATGGGTTGTTGCCGTGCTACTGGCGCACAGTGGAGTCGGCTTATACAAGTGGATACCTAAAAGTGAATATCTAAAAATTGTATTTGCTCATCTGATTTTTACAAAAATAATCCAATAAATTAAATAATAATCCATTGGTATACGTCTTAATATTTTTCCACAAATGGAGGCACCTACAGTTTTAAGGCGACTCCGAGCGGCAGGTGGTTTTTTATGAGGAGCTTTATCATGGCAGAAATACACTCGGAGGCTTGCCATTGCCTGCCGAAGTGCGACCGCAATTATAAAAACTTGTTCTATAATTTGATCTTTCATGCCCGACGAATCGAACATGGGCACTTCTGAATGGTAGTCACGCATCAACACGTTCGCCTGCGGCGGCCATCATTTTCCAATAGTACGTTAGAATTTCAAATACCAGCGAGTACAGGTCAAATTTATTGAGCGAGTACAGGATAGGCCATTAAAATTGAAGGAATTTCGGGAACTCTACAAATTTTAACAGTTCTGTCCGATCGGTTGGAAACGCCACCAGACGTAGTGGATTTATATCTCAATTCTGTATAGCTTTGTGTATATTCAAAATAACTTTTCAACTAACAGATGGCACTTTTATTATTCAAAGGTGGCCTAAATAAGCAGAATTGTTGGTTTTACGCCACTAAGAGCCTTCAATTAATGTAAGACAAAAAAAAAAAACATATTTTATGAAGGCAATGGCATGATCTAGCGTCAATGTCAAGCGTAGTCGGTGCATGAAAATGGGTATTGCGATGACGATTTTTCGTGAATATTGCATGGCTTACAATTGGTTTCAAAGAGATGGCGCTATATGTCACACAGCTTGGCGAGCAATCAATTTATAGCAAGAATTGTGCCCACGGATTAACATCAAACAATGGACAACCCAGGTCACCTGATTTAACGCGACCAGATTTCTTACCCTGGGCTAACTTCTATTCCAAGGTATACGCCAAGTAACATTGGCTAAGGTAATGGATGTAAAGATTATCGCTAGGTATTAGTTGGATACGACAAAAACTTTGCATACAAGCTGTCGGTGCTTTTGGCGCATCGTTAAAGATGTGTGCGGCCTGGAGTGGTTTTTATCGGTTTACCGAGTACTTGTGGATTACGAACAAATGGTGGTACTAAACGGTTTTTTGGATAATCTTCCGATTACCATGATTTTATCTACGCATGGCCCGTTAGAGCGTACCCCATCTTCGGCAGCCGTAATACCAGAAATGAGTGTTCGGAATACCACTTTGCTGATGTGCTACTGTGGGCAAAAAGTAAGGTGAATTTGGTTGTAAAATGAAAAATCTTTATTTATTCTTGTAAATCAATTTCATCCCCTTCAAAATAATCCCCTCTCGATGAAATACACCTATGCCAACGATTTTTCCAATCCCCGAAACATGCCAAATAGTCCATTTCCGGTATAGCCATCAGCACCTTCTTCGATTCAGCTTCTATCTCCTCAATCGACTCGAAACGCGTTCCCCGGAGTGGCCTCTTGAGTTTTGGGAATAGCCAGAAGTCACACGGAGCCAAATCAGGCGAATACGGTGGTTGCGGAACGATATGCGTGGAATTTTTGGCGAAATGGTCACGAAGAACGAGTGCAGTGTTAGACTGTGCATTATCGTGATGCAAAAACAAGAGTTGTTGGCCCATAATTCTGGTCTTTTTAGTCGAATTGCTTCACGTAAACGACGCATAACGCTCAAATAATATTCCTTATTAACAGTTTGGCCAGGTGGAAGGAATTCATAGTGCACCACACCACGAAAATCGAAAAAAAACTGTCATCATGACCTTTATTTTTGAACGACTTTGACGTGCTCTTTTTGGTCTGGCCTCGCCTTTAGCACGATCTTCGCTTGATTGGTCGGTTGTTTTAGGGTCGTAAGCATAAATTCAAGTCTCATCTTCCGTAATTATGCATTTGAGCTTGTCCTGATAGTCTGAAAGCATTGTTTCACACACATCAACGCGACGATTTTTTTCCAGAAATTGAGAGTTTTCGGTACCAAACGAGATTTGACTTTTCGTAGGCCCAAATGGTCTTTTAAAATGATTTCACAGATCCTTCTGATATTCCGATCATATCAGTAAGGTCTTTAACAGTCAACCGACGATTTTTGAGCACTAACTCCTTCACTTTATTGACGGTTGGCCATCTGTTGACGTCGATGGTCGTCCGGAGCGCTCCAAGTCATTAACACGTTCTCGACCCTCTTTGAAGTCTTTGTACCAGTTATAAACATTTTTCTGCGACATGGCCGAATCACCAAATGCCTTCTGCAGCATGCTAAACGTTTCCGCAGTCGAAATTTCATTCCGCAAACAAAATTTGATGGCACTTCTCTGCTCAATCAAATCAGACATTGTAAAAATCGAAAAATGCACTCTTGGTCGTTTGGTAAACACAAACGTAAATATATTACTGATAATGACATTCACATGAAAGTTGGCCCAGATGTTATTAACAGTGCTGCCAACTCATGAAAAAAATAACTAGAGCGAAATTTCCATTTTGGAACGCTGTGACACAAAACTGACCAACAACAAACAAAAAACTGTCAAACAC
>JAYXIM010041442.1:0-10183 GCA_037575425.1 Anastrepha fraterculus | reverse complement strand
AAATTTCAAGCCCCTACTTCATCGAGAAGTTCGTATAAAATCTTCTGCAAAATTTCCTGCCAACCGAAAAGGCGACAATAAAAAATAAGGCGACAAATAAAATTTTTCAAACTTTTTTTTATGTCATACTCTCCTTGCTTTCACTCAAGCAGTTTGTCTTTGAAGTTAAGCCTTTGAAGTTTAGCCCCACTTCAGCTTGTATTCAGAAGATTTCTTATCTATGTGCCGTAAATAAAAATACGTACGCACGTACACGCACTCTTCCTTCCATGAAACTGTTTTTTTTAACACCTTAGCCGTTTGTGAGTACATTTTTTAAGTCACTTGCTGGCTGCCTTATCGGTAACAAGGACCCACTTGCGATACATTTAATGATTCTTGGTCGTATGCATGCACCTCAATTCATAAATGAAGATGAAACTCGTAAAATTTTAGCTCTAATGGAATAAGTGGTTTTTCAATAAGAGGTGTTATTCCCGTAAAAGATTAATAGTTTCGTTGCTTGTGTGGCCGTCTTGTTGAAAACAAACGTTGTCCAGATCAATACCATCCAATTCCGGCCATAAAAAATCGTTAATCATCTGTCGATAGCGCATTCCAACCGGATCAAACAGTCAGACTTTGAGGATAGAGAGGCTTTTCAACAATAACTCTTGTATTTTCTGAGCCCCAGATCCGACAATTTTGCTTGTTGACGAAGCCACCCATGGAAATGGGCCGCACCACTCAAGATGATTTTTCAATGGACAATCAGCAAAGACACGACGTTGTTCTTGTGCTAACTGGACTCTATAAGCCTTAAGACCCAAATCTGTATGCAAAATACGGTGTAATGACGTTTGTGGAATGCCTAATTCCAAAGAACGACGAGGAATGGACAAAACTGAGTTTTCTTCAACACTTTCGGCTACAACAGCAATATTTTCGGCTGTCTTCACATCACTAACTGGTTCCAACAGCTCGAATTTTTTCACCAATTTCTGTATTACGGTCCGACAAGGTGTTAGGATGAGCTTCCTTTCCAACTTGTGGTGGGTGCTTTGATGTTGTCCTACAAAAGGAGTGATCTACAGAAGAGCGGCGATAGCAGATTATTTTGTATGGGCAACTTTTTTATAACAAAACTACACTTAGAGCTTTGCCTGTCGAAGAGCGATCGCTGTTAGAAAAAACTTTTTTTATAACTTAATATTTCATATCCCCAGTAGGTTTTGAACACAAGACTCACCGAATGATAGTTATAACAAACCCTTTCGACTACGGCAGCATTTACTATGTGTAAGGTCCGCTTAAGGGCGTGAATAAAATCAAATACATGCATTTATGTAATACAAGCAACTCCACTCGTAAATTTTCATTTGACACTTAAGATATTTAAAAAATCCATTCGCCCACGTATATATGTATGTACATCCTGCGGAGAAGAAGAAGAATCCGTTATTTTTATACGCTTTGTAGTTATTTGCTTCTCGTTAGATTTGATCTCTCTCATAATATTTTATGTAGGATTCAGTGATGGCAGCGATTGCTACTTTTATAAAAGCTCCGCCATAAGCTTCACTTCTGCATGAAAATCAATCGTTTTTGTGCAGATGTACTTATGTATATGTATGTATACTTGTATATGTGCAATACATTAAGCTGGAGGGTATTGTAAGTATAAAAACAGTAATTACACAGATCATTCCGTATAAAAATATCCCAAGAAGGTACATATGTGCATATGAGAGTACAAAATGAGAGTAGATGGAGTAAAAATTATCCAAATAGAATTTTGAATTAGCTATACCAAATGATTTAACAAACTTTTAGCTCTCATTAGATTTTGGCATTTTAGGAAAAATGTATGCGCTCTGATGCATGTATATTGTATGAAATTGTGCGTGATTTAATGCTTTGGTATTTTCACAGAAAATACAAATTGTTCTGCAGTTTCCCATACTTGCCGTAATTTAGTATTCCAGTGAAGATTTCTGGGGTTTCTCGCCCTTATTAGTCTTAAGGGGGAAGTACCTTTAGAGGGCCGAAAAAAACCAGTTTTTCGTGATTTATTTTTGGGAAAATGAAAACAGTGCACATGAAATTAATATGATATATATTTAGGGCAATGCTCCAAGAAGAAAAAAACGTATTTAACATTATTATAAATAAGCAATTAATTGAGATATGGCGGTTCACGTAAATCGTGTCGCCGCTGACATCGAATTCGGCGAAAGCGATCCTGACCGCAACTTTCATCTGAAATTATAAAATCAAACATTATTTTACTCAGGAGGGTTTTTTATCCTAGATAGACTACAATCTCTAGCAAATTCGAAGATTAACCATTAAAATGAGGCTTCAAAAAACACTTTTGGTTTTTTTTGCAAAAATTTTCAAACATTTTTGTGTTAAAATCTAAAAATTATTTTTTCTTTTCGTCCGGAGTCTACCTAGAGTAGCTTTTTATGCCCTTTAAAATGAAACCTTGATGAAGAAAATTGGTTCAATACTTTTTCCGTAATCACTTACGCCAATTTGAAAAGCATGGTTTCGAGAAAACGCCGTTTAAAGTTCGGTTTAAAGCTCGGTCGGCTCGGCGCGCGCCACTTTCAAGTGGCATATCTTCCATAATTTTCAAGATCGGCTTTTGAAATTTTGCAATAATATTCTTAGAGCATATACCTATCGGTTAAGACAATAAAAAAAAATCGAGTTTTTGAAACGTCTAAAGGTACTTCCCCCTTAAATAAATTTTTTATTACCATGAGCAAGAAAAGAATCAAGATAGTTGCTTATGCAGCCATCGTGATGATAGAGAAGTTTCTCTCGACTATCAGTGGGCGTATGAAATCAGCGTTAAAAGCAATCTCTAAGTGCGCGACCGCAAACGGTCTAATGGCTAATCCAGCCAAGACCGAACTAGTTCTGTTTACTAGAAAATATAAGATACCGAGTTTTCAGTTATCGTCCTTAGGTGGAGTAACAGTAACCCTATCAAGCGAATTCAAGTATCTTGGCATAATTCTGGACTCAAGGTTTTATTTGAAAAGGTACACGGGAACACAGGAATAAAGAAAGCTTGTAATGCCTTCTTTATCCGTAAGAGGACATTTGGCAAATAATGGGGTCTGAAACCGTACAATACGATCATTATTCACCCATTCATCATCACCCATTTTGACTTATGGGGTTAAGGGCAGAAAAATTTTCATAAAATCTGATTTTTTTGCATTTTCTTAAAGTACAATATCTTAAAAGGGAATCCGACAAATACTTTTCCAGTTATTCAAGAATTAACAAAGGGCGCTCGCTCGCTTCGGAGAGTTCGCTAAACTTTAAATGCGTTTTTCTCAGAACTATATTTTTTTAATTGGTGATCACTGTAACTTTAAAACTGCATGGTAGATATCAATAAAATTTCGACTGCTTTTGAAGAACATAAAAACTCGTGCCTCATCTAAGGATTTTTTTTTTCAAAAATTTGAATTTTTTTTAATAATTAATTGTCGGTTTTTTCCTCGAAAATCTGAAAAATATTTCCTGAGGCCGCCGTATTGTTAGTTTTGAAAAAATGCTTCGATCAGGCACAAGATTCATAAAACTAATTTCTCTTGTCCGATTGATTTTAGATAAATCTCCAAGGACTTGCGATGATCACCGCAAGGGACTTCTGGAGAAACGGGCTCCATACAAACAGCGATAACTTTTACAATTATTAATTTTTTGTTTTGAAATTTTGCTAAAGTCAAGTCAAAACATGATGTATTAAGGGGGCAAACAGGTTTAGGAGGCCGAAATTTTTGTGTTTTTCGTGAATTTTTTTAACAAAGAAGGAATAATCAGAAATTGTTTAAAGCTATTTCCGCCGGAAATAGTGGCGCTAGAGAGTGCTGTTCATGGACGATCGCCATCCGAGTATCTGGCTGGTGGGCATTCCTGAAGTTGCAATTTTTCTCTGTGATCAACAACAATTTTTTTTTCATTCACAACACGTGTCTTAAGAGTATGAACCTAATTTTGATAGAATAATATTGAAAATTGCATGTTTTTGAGGCGCTTGAACACAATGCCATTTTTTCATACCATAGTTTTTCATCTATTTTGCTTAAAAAAATATTTTTAATGATAATATAATCCAAGAATTATGTTCATATAAATTAGAATTGAATAAAGAACACTCCCCAAAAATTTCATAACGATTGGTCAATAACCTTTTGAGCTAGAGTGCCCACCAGTTGAAAAAAGTCGTTTCGAGAAAAAAGCCGCTATAACTACCGCGCGCTACGGTGTCGAACCGACGGGCGGTCACTTACTTAAGTGCTCATAGAATCGCGAATAATGCGAATTTCCTTTTAAAATTTTTACCACATATACTTGAGTAGTTATACTAACAATTTATGAAATAAAAAATATTCGATTTTTTGACCAGTCTAACTGGTTTCCGCCCTTAATGCTATGTTTTTAGTTTTGTAAAATAAAGCAATTGACTAGCTAAAAAAATTATTGAAAATCATCATGTTTTCGGGCCTCTGACTACCCCTAACCCCTTATGGTGATTTTATGTGGTTTAATTCTATTTACTTAAAGGATCTCATAAAAATCCAACGATTAGCTTGTGTAGGAATAACAGGTGCGCTCTGATCTTTGCTGGAAGTCCTACATATTCCACCGATTGATATTATGTTAAAGAGATAGCGGCCAAAACTACTTCCAGGATTAAAGCAGCAGGCATGCTAAAAGAACAGAGACTATAAAATACAAATATCCGACAGAAAGATTGGTAGACCAGAGTCATATCAGACGATAGTGGTCACCATATTTATACTGACTGCTCAAATATGGACAAGGGCACTGGAACGGGAGTGTACTCGGAAAAATTATCGTTAAATTACTTCTTTAGACTCCCAAACCGGTGTAGCGTCCTCCAAGCTCAGCTCTACGCTGTAGACAAAGTAGCAAAATGATAAGACTAATGGACTTTCCTCCGGCAAGCATTATCATTTTGTTGATCAATTCAAGACATGTTAAATAATGCAGAAGGTCGCTCTTGCTTATGCAGCAACACAACATCACACTTTGTTGGGTCCCCAGCCACTCTAGAGTGAATGGAAATGAAAGAGGTGATAAGTGTGCAAGGAAGGGCTCTGAGCTCGACTTTTAGCGAGTGATATATGACATTAGCATTCCTCTTAACGAACTGTCACTGCGATTGACTTGAGCGTAATCGCGGAAACCAATAGTAGGTGGTTTCTGACTACTAACTGCAGGGTCTCCAAAACGCTCTGGTCAAAAATGAGTCTTACAAGGTCAATTTGTCTGCTTGGATTCAACAGATCAGATCTAGGAAGTTTAAGCAACTTAGTTAGTGGATGGAAATCGAATTCAAGTATCACAATTAGCCTCGAGCCACCGAGTGCTGTGTTTTAGACAAGCAACCCGACTTACCAAACCTTATAAATTTAATTTTTCTAAAGGCAGAAATTATTTTGTTCTATCTTTTGTTTAACTTTAAATTTGCATTTGCGTCAATAACTACTGAATAACTACTTAACAACCTTTTTACCTGATTTTACCGTTTTTTACACTCTTCCACCATTCACCTATTTTATCAAGTTTAATGCTATTGCTGTTGTTGCGTTTTAGTCTGCAACAACCTTTCTGAATGATTAGTTGATTAGCTTAGCTTAAGGAGAGTGGGCGAACCAATGAAAGCGTGAGCTCACCCTGAGCTTCTTACGGCTTTATTTATTTGAGCGCACTTCAATGTGCCCGCAAAATTTTCTTGTTCACAAGATTTTAAATCAGCTTAAGTGTTTGACCCATTCATATTTTCTTTATATTTAGAGCCGCTTATTTAGCCAATGTAAATACAAATTCCAAGATGAAGACTAAGAAGCCGCAGTAGGCCAAGTTTTCTCACAACGCACAACTCATTTCAGTGTAATCTTGTATGTATTAGGGCGGAAAAATTTTTCTTTCCACATCGCTCCTAGCAGACTCGGATTCTATATAAAATTATAAGTTAATATTAACTTAAGTAATGTGGATGTGATTGTTTCTTTATTTAAAGAAACGCAAGATGGCGTTAAATGCCAAAATAATTTTTTTTGTTTTGCAAACTTTTGTTCGATTTGCATATAAAAGCGAAAATGTAGTAACTTTGTTTTTTATTTTTTAATTGATGCGTACAGTTCTGTTAAGCCGAGGCCCTCCTCTGTTTAGCCGATTTCCTCCTCCTATTTGTGATGTGCGACTTGACTTTCTTTGTTATAATTTCACGTAAAATCCAAATCTATTAGGTTGGGGAATAAGTTCGTAGTGTTTTTAACGAAGACCTTTATTTAAACAAAAAACAATAATTATATCAGTAAGTTTATCAATTATATATTTGCCGTTGCTGTTTACAACCTCTTCCCACCTCTCGACCAATTTGTTGATGCCGTTCCGCCAAAAATCGCCTGGTTTGGTGTCAAAGAAGTTGTGGAGCCAGTTTTTAAGGAACTCTTTGTTATCGAAGCTACATATGTATATAGTTTAAAAGGGAGTGGAAAAGATGGCAATTGGTCGGTGCAAGGTCCGGAGAATATGGTGTATGCTGAAAGACCTCCCATTCGAGCTCTTGGAGTACGGCTTTGACGACTTGTGCGACATGGGGCCTGGCGTTGTTGTGAAGGAGTATAGTTTATCCATGTCGATTAGGACTTTTCTGTCGAATAGGCTCATTCACGCGGTGTAGTTGGCCAATGTAGAGCTCTTTGTTGACCGTGGCATTCTTTCGCACATATCATGATTTTCTTTGGATGAAGTTCCGGCTTGACTCTCGGCTTTGTGGTGTCTCCTGGAGCCACCCACTTTTTTCTCTGCTCCATTTTGATGTATAGACACCATATCTCATCTCCCGTGACGATTCGGCACAAAAAGCGCTGTTTATGACCGCGTGTTGCTCGATGGTGGGCGAGATGCTGAGAGGCAGTTTGAAGGCGATTTTCTTTCTGTTTCGTTCGTGTGGAACCCGCTCCATTTGAGGCATCCCATTGAATGAAGCTGCTCAAGAATCGTTTTGATCGCGGTTAATTTTTCCGTAATTTACGCCTGGTTTGGCGACTGTTCTCCTTCAAATATGACATGATGTACGTCGCAAATGTCCCGGGGTGCTTCTGCTACCTTTTTGACCTCGATGAAACACAATTAACATAGTTTTGTAGAGCAGAAAGGAGTTCTATCGATTGAATACTTACCCTTTGCCGAACGGCAAGCAAATCGCTATGAACTTTTTCCCCAACCCAAAGTAAGAACGATATTGAAAAAGTAGTTACCTACAAAATTGCTACGCCCTAGTAGCGTACCACATTATGCAGTTTGCAACATATTTATGTCCTACTTACTCTTTTGATACCACTACTCATCACAAGTTATATTCAGTTACTTATACCACTCTCAACGCAGTTAATGAATGTGAAACTTTCTAGTAATTCGCCAGTTTGGACGAGTTATAGCCAATGCTAAATTGTTTGCAGTGAAGTGAAGTAAGTTTTACAACATCTTTGTCTTTGCAGTTGGTGTTCTCTTGGGTAAGTATATTTTAAGTAAGTGTGAGTTTGAGTGTGCGGTGTGTGCCTGCTAGTACCGAACTTGTTTGCTTTTAGTTTATTCAAAATCATCACTATGTAGTTCGCATTGATACCCTATTTCTATATAGGATGTAATCAAGGACATAATGCTACGTAATTTCTTTCTAAAAAATGGTAGGCTTGAGTATAAGTGAACTGAAATTATTTAAAAAAAATATAGTTTTGAGATTTATGCAAAGATGAAAATATTAGTATAGAGTTTTTTAAACTGAAATAACTTCGTTTTTTTTTACATTTTTATAATTCTTCTTTTTAATTTTGTAGGGCATAGAATACTTCTTCAAAAAATGTTTTGGACAAAAATTATATGTATACAATGATAAAATAGGAGGCAACATTTTTATAATTTTTCTTTCATTACATTTTTATAATTTTTTCATTACAGTTTTATAATTTTTGCATTACATTTTTATAATTTTTGCATTACATTTTTATATTTTTATAACATTTTTATGCTTTTTTTGTCATGTTTTGGGGTAGCGTATACTTAAAAAACTTGTTTCTGGACAAAAATTATGTGTAAAAAGGGTAAAATAGGTAAAGGGCCCCACTGGAGGGTTGCACTGAGCAACAATTTTATAATTTTTTTCGTTACATTTTTATAATTTTTTCATAAAATTTTTGTAATTTTTTCATTACATTTTTATAATTTTTCTATATCATTTTTATACACTGAACAACATTTTTGTAATTTTTTTATGACAATTTTGTATTTATTTTTGTAATATTTTTACACTTTTTGTAAATTTTGTTGAGTTAACGTATACTTCTTAAAAAATTATTTGGGACAAAAATTATATATTATTTAAGGGTTTCACTGGAGAGTTGCACCGAACAATATTTTTGTAATTTTTTTTATAATATTTTTATATTTTTTATTTTTATTTTTAGGGTAAATATATCTTTTAATAAAAATGTTTTGGACAAACATTATATATTTTTATAAGGCTTAACTGGTGAGTTGCACTGAGCGAGCACATCTGGTATGTACGTACGTAAAGGGTCTTTCAAGTGCGGGTTTTTTTTCAGCCGTGTTTACAACTAATAGAAAAAATGTTCAATCGAAAATCTATAAACATTAGTTCGATTTCGGTCGATAACTGTGTAAAAATCATCACTGCGGCAATTCTAGTGCTGTGAAAACCACTTTTCCCAGAAATTGTGGATTTTTCGAAAGTTGTACAAGTAATCATTCAGCAGAGCTAGGAATGAACAAGTTTATCGAAACCTTTCAACATGATTTCGATAAAGTTTTGATTTTCATTATTGGAAAATGTTTAAAATAAAGCAGTCAATGAATGAATAAGTAAATTTGCCACCTAGAAGTTATGGCATTTACGCAGCAAACTGGAAAGCTCAGTCACTCTGATACTTAAAATTGAAATGTGACAATATAAAGTATCTTCATTGTATTTGATTTGAAAAAATTATATTTTCTTTCAAGTTCAAAGTGAAGCATTAAGCTGCTGTAACAGATCACGCAGTCTTCACCAGACGCCACGGCCACAGTCGCAATATGTGCTGAGGCTGATCTGAACTCAGACTTGGCTATTCATAATATTAGTTAAAAAATTTGTTAAACTAGTTTTTGTTTTTTCCTGCCGGGTGTCATCAGCTAGGTTTGGGTATACCCACAGTTGTCTTCTCTACCACCAGTTGTCTAGGCGCCTGATGTATGCACGAATGTATTATACTTATGTACTTACGTGAATTGCGACCCAATGACTTGTCTTCCGCTGCGAAGAATTGTATTTCCATTTCCGTTTTCAATTGCCCTTATCACACACATACACGCACTCGTCCTTCATGCGCATACGTGCAGCTACTTCTGGTTGCGTGAGTGCCCTCAAAAATTGTCTATATAGTTTTATTTTCCAATTCTTTTCGTCTTCTTGCATTGCTTTTCATTTTTCTTCAAGTGTATGAGTGTTATGGCATGAGTTTTGTGCAACAATTCGCAATAATGGAGCTAATTGAGTGAGTTTCCAGGTTCGCTTCAACAACAATACTCTGTTTACTGCTTCTTTCGTTCTATTGTCGTTCTTGAATATTCATTGGAATTTTCCTTGAATTCGTAGCTTTATCTTTGTACGTACGAGTATTATAACCGCTTCGGGGAAATTGATTTGCGGGCTGTGCTATGAATGAAATCCAAAGCAAACGACATTTTACATAGAATTTTGCGATTTTGCTCTCAGTGGAATTGCAAAAGTTTTATAGAATAGTGGTGGCAACGAGCTCATTAAAATATTACAAAATAGGTACCAAGATGGAGTACCGAGGGCAACTTGAATCAATCAAATTAAGTCACAGTAAGCCGTTAATGGTACGGCTAACACTGTAGAAAATAACAAAAAAAGTATTATAAAATTTTTGGACAAAGGGCTCTGGTAGGGAGAACAAAAAAAAAATAAAGGTGTATTAAAGTCTCAAGTTTTCACGCTTTTGTGCGTTCTTATGTTAAATCAGCAAGGAAACGTGTGTGATTCGTACATTTTAGATATATAATGCAGGCATGAAACAACACGCGACCCGCCAAGCTTTTCTACAAAGGAGGTGGTCATCAAAAG